>FXXK01001733.1:25590-60617 GCA_900184695.1 Betula pendula | reverse complement strand
CTAAGGAACATAGGCTAAATCACATGTAGATTAGGTGAGTGGCTTGTGTAAACTTTTGATGTTGTATCATTTCCTTGTGATAGTATATTCTTTATGAGATGTTGTGAGGATTGACACCTCTCACACACTCCAATCCATGCTTTTGTGTGAAATCCATGCTAAGATTAGTTCTCTTGTGGTATAAGGATTGAGTGAAATCAATTCCCTATACCTCCCTACTCTTTTAACTTAATCTTGGATAACTTAGTTTAAAGGCTTTCTAGTTGTCTAGTTTTTAGTTTAAAAAAAATCAACTCTTGTGTTTATGAGTTAAGTTAGGTAAGATTTTGGAAATTCCATATCACGCAACCACGCACAATCCCTGTGGATCGATACCCTCAATTTAAAACTTGATTTCTAAGCGCGATCAATTTTTGGCGCCGTTGCCGGGGATTGTTTTTGTTGAAAAAGGTTGTTTTGGAGTTTTTGAGGTTGTGCCTAGTTTGATTCTGTATATTGTGTCTTTAGAGTCCCAAAAATTGCATAAAATCGAGTCTGTACAAAACCTGTTTTTGGTTCTGTTTCGTTTCTGTTTCTGCATAATTTCTGGTTTCTGCATAATCTGACGCTCGAGCGTCAGAATTGGAGTATCGAGCGCCGCGACGCTCGAGCGCCGCTGTGTGGAGATCGAGCGCCGCTTGACAGACAGTAGCACTGAAGCTACTGCCAAGGCGGAACAGGTATTTTTCTAAACTTTGTTTTTCCTTTTTGTTTTCACCTCTTTGTTGTATATATTATTAGGGTGTTAGTTTATGTTTGGTCGCCGCTCATTATCATTGCCTATTTTTCCGTGCGACCTACATTTAGAACGTACTCTTAGACAACAAAGAACCGCAAGGAACTTAGATCTAAGAGTGCATAATATAGAACACATGGCTGAAGAGAATAGGGCTGTTTTATTGAGGGATCATTATGTTCCCTCCACTTACACACCCTCTTCATGCCTTCGGTTGCCAAACATCACGGCAACCCAATATGAGATTAAGTCCAGCACTATACAGATGTTACCATCTTTTTACGGACTTAGCAATGAGGATCCTTATAAGCATCTAGACGAATTCATTGATATATGTTCAACTTTGAGACTGCAAAATTTTGATGAGAATGCTTTGAGGATGCGCCTCTTTTCGTTTTCCCTCAAGGATAAAGCCAAACATTGGCTTAATTCCTTGCCTAATGATTCAGTTACTTCTTGGGCTCAAATGCAACAAGAATTCCTTAAGAAGTACTTTCCAATAGGGAAAACAAATCAAATCCGAAAAGCCATAACTGGCTTTTCTCAAATAGATGGTGAATCTTTCCACGAGACGTGGGAAAGAATGAAGGACCTTTTACGAAAATGTCCGCACCATGCTGTCCCCAAGTGGCAGCAAGTCCAATGCTTCTATGATGGCTTAACTGAGCCTTACAGGAAAATGGTCGATGCCTCATGTGGAGGTACATTTATGTTGAAAAGCGAAGATGATGCATGGACTCTTTTTGAAAATCTTGATGAAAATTCTTTACACCATGCATCATCCGGTCGTAGGGCACCTCCTGCCAAACAAAAGCATGAAGGTCTTTTCGAAGTGAGCCATTCCTCTGAGGTTACCTCTAAAGTGGATGCTCTCTCTCGGAAACTTGACCAGATCATGGCAGCTGGCTTTGCTCTTACGCCTGCAGCTCCCATTTCAACTCCACCTGAGGTATGTTCATTCTGCTCTAATCCGTCGCACCAAGCGAAGGATTGTCCTATCATTGGGCAATTCTCTGAAGTTCATCCCGAGCAGATGAACGCAGCATTCTCTAGACCGGGTAATGATCCTTATTCCAATTCATATAACCCGAGATGGAGAAATCATCCTAATTTTTCTTGGCGAGCCCTAGCTCCGGGAAATCAAGGACCTGTTGGAGGATTGCAAAATTAGGCACATTCGATGCCTCCTCATCAATCTTTCAATCAGTCCTCCAACTACCGACCCCCTCATCATCAATTTCAGTCAGCCCCTCCTCCTAGGAATTCTGCCTTTGAGGATAAGGTTTTGACTGCTCTTGGCAATCTTGAGGCCAATACTCAATTGCTGAACTCCCATTCCCAATCCATCGCTAAGCTGGAAGGTCAAGTTGGCCAGCTGGCGAATGCGCTTAATCAGAGGAAGGAAGGGAAGTTGCCCTCCCAACCAGTTGCCAACCCTAAGGGACAGTATATGGTCGATGGAAGCGCTTCTGGTAGCGTTCCCCACGAACAAGTCTAGGCAGTCACTACGTTGAGGAGCGGCCGGGTGGTCGATAACAAGGTCAGGCTGAAGGCCCCAAAGAAGGATGATTCCCCCGTTAATCCAATTCCGCCCATTGGTAGTCCAACCTTTGAGACGTCTTCTGAGCCTAGAGCTCCATTCCCTGAACGTCTCAAGGGGCCTCCTTGTGCTTTGAAGCAAGGAGAGAAATACCAAGAGATAATGGATATTTTCAAACAAGTTCAAATCAATATCCCCATCATCGATGCCATCCGACAGATCCCATCCTACGCCAAGTTTTTGAAGGATTTATGTACTCAGAAGCGTAGGATGAGGACTCGTAGTCCCGAAAAGATTATCTTGACCGAGCAGGTGAGCTCACTCATTCAGCATACTATATCTACAAAGATCAAGGACCCTGGTGCTCCTACCATTTCATGTATCATTGGAGACCACGCTGTTGATAAAGCCCTTCTTGATCTGGGAGCAGGTGTAAATTTGCTACCCTTCTCGGTTTATACTCAATTAGGACTTGGAGAGCTGAAACCCATGATGGTTGTCTTACAACTTGCAGACAGATCCGTTAAGAAACCTCGTGGGATAATTGAAGATGTCATCATCCGAGTGGACAAGTTCTACTTTCCAGTAGACTTCATAGTTCTTGATACAGAGCCTGTCCTGGATCTCGCTAAACTGATTCCTGTCATCCTCGGCCGTCCTTTCTTAGCTACGGCTAACGCGTGCATTAACTGCAGGACCAGGGAGATGGAAGTGACTTTTGGGAATATGAAGGTGAAGTTAAACATCTTTAATGCTTTCCAGCACCAGTCGGATACGGAGGAGTGTTTCTTTGTCGATCAGATTGAAGAAATTATAGAAGATTCACTCCCCAAAATTTTAAGTGATGACCCATTGGAGGCATGCCTGTCTCATTTTGATGCAGAGGACTTTGACACGGAGCAATACGTCGGCGAGGTTAATTCCCTCCTTGACATTGCGGCCGCAACTGACTTTCCATCTTGGAGAGTGCCTAAGGAGCCCTTACCACTTACATCAGGCATTCCTCCCGTTTCTTCCCTCATCAATCCACCAAAGCTTGAGCTAAAATGGCTACCATCAAAACTCAAGTACGCCTTCTTAGGACTTAACGAAACTCTCCCGGTTATCATTGCTGCAGATTTACTTAAAGACCAGGAGAGCAGTTTATTGGATGTTATGAAAGAACATAAAGAGGCGATTGGATGGAGTGTTAGGGACCTGAAGGGGATTGACCCCTCCATTTGTATGCATCGCATTCATATGGAGGATAACGCTAAGCCCTCTCGCGAGGCGCAACGTCGACTGAATCCCACCATAAAGAATGTGGTCATAACTGAAGTTGTAAAACTGCTGGATGCGGGCATCATTTACCCCATCTCAGATAGTAAATGGGTGAGTCCCATTCAGGTGGTACCTAAGAAGTCAGGTATCACCGTTGTGGAGAATTCGGTAGGTGAACTAATTCCTCAACGCACGACCACAGGATGGCGTGTCTGCATAGACTACCAGAAGCTGAATTCGTCTACTAGGAAGGATCATTTTCCATTGTCATTTATTGATCAAATCCTAGACCGTCTTGCCGGCCAAAGTTATTACTGTTTCCTGGATGGATATTCAAGATACAATCAAGTGGCCGTCGATCCGCAAGACCAAGAAAAGACGACCTTCACCTGTCCCTTTGGTACCTTCGCATATAGGCGCATGCCCTTTGGGTTGTGTAATGCACCCGCCACTTTTCAACGGTGCATGATGTCTATCTTCTTGGACATGGTGGAGAACTTTTTGGAGGTGTTCATGGACGATTTTTCTGTCTTTGGACCCTCGTTTGATGATTGTCTCCATAACCTTTCTTGTGTTCTTAAACGATGCAAGGAGACAAATCTAATTTTGAGTTGGGAGAAGAGCATTTCATGGTTCAAGAGGGAATAGTTTTGGGGCACATAGTGTCCAAAAGAGGACTTGAGGTTGACAGAGCGAAGGTGGAGCTGATTTCAAAACTTCCACCACCTACCACGGTGAAGCAAATTCGCTCGTTGCTCGGACATGCCGGCTTTTATCGCCGCTTCATCAAGGACTTTAGCAAGATTTCAAGACCCTTGTGCAATCTTCTTGCCAAGGAAACTCCTTTTGATTTTGATGAAGCGTGTCTCAAGGCATTCGAGACACTCCGATCACTTCTTTCCTCCGCTCCTATCATGAAGACCCCTGATTGGTCTCTACCATTCGAGATAATGTGTGATGCATCCGACTATGCCATCGGTGCAGTTTTGGGACAGCGTGAGGACAAGTTCCCTCACGCTATTTATTATGCTAGCAAAACCTTGATGGATGCTCAAGTGAATTATACTACTACAGAAAAGGAGTTGCTAGCAGTTGTATTTGCCTTGGACAAATTCCGCTCTTATCTTTTAGGATCCAAGGTAGTAATTTACTCTGACCATGCCGCTCTTAGGCATCTGATGACTAAATGGGAGACAAAGCCCCGTTTAATAAGATGGATTCTCTTGCTTCAAGAATTCGATTTGGAGATTAGAGACAAGAAGGGATCTGACAATGTTGTTGCTGACCATCTATCTCGCATTTCTATTGAGTCTTCTCTCATTCCAGTTCATGATTCCTTCCCGGATGAGCAACTGTTTGAGATCACTACGAAAGAAGTGCCATGGTACGCCGACATCGTTAATTACCTAGCAATAGGTAAGATTCCTTTTCATTGGACGAAGCAAGCAAGAGACCGCTTCTTCAAGCAGGTCCGATCCTATTTTTGGGAGGACCCTGAGCTTTTCAAATATTGTGCTAATCAGATCATTCGCCGCTGTGTACCACAGAACGAAGTGCAGAGTGTTCTCTCTTTTTGCCACAAATTGGCTTGTGAAGGACATTTTAACGCTAATAAGACCGCGGCGAAGGTCTTGCAAAGTGGATTCTACTGGCCATCCTTATTCAAGGATGCAAATCAATACTGTCGGGCGTGTGATAGATGTCAGCGCCTTGGTACATTGTCCTGAAGGGACATGATGCCTTTAAACCCCATCTTGATAGTCGAGATATTTGATGTGTGGGGGATAGACTTCATGGGACCTTTTCCGCCCTCTTTCGGATTTGAGTATATTTTGGTGGCGGTGGACTATGTGTCCAAGTGGATAGAGGCTGTGGCTACCCAGACCAACGACCATAAAGTTGTGATTAAATTCATTCAATCCCATATCTTCAGTCGTTTTGGTACCCCTCGAGCAATCATCAGTGACGGAGGGAAGCATTTCTGTAATAGGTTTATGAAAACCTTACTCCTCAAATACTCCGTCACTCACAAGGTTGCCACGCCCTACCACCCTCAGACAAGTGGCCAGGTGGAATTATCTAATCGGGAGATTAAGAGGATATTAGAGAAGACGGTTAGGCCTGATCGCAAGGATTGGTCCTTGCGACTTAATGATGCACTGTGGGCATACCGTACAGCATT
Organism: Betula pendula; assembly: GCA_900184695.1. Lineage (NCBI taxonomy): Eukaryota > Viridiplantae > Streptophyta > Magnoliopsida > Fagales > Betulaceae > Betula > Betula pendula. The sequence goes on along the minus strand of FXXK01001733.1, from coordinate 54,860 downwards.
CAAAACACCGATTGGCATGTCGCCATACCGGTTGGTTTATGGCAAGGCATGCCATCTCCCTGTTGAACTTGAGCACAAGGCCTGGTGGGCCGTAAAGACTTTCAATTTCGATATGCAATCAGCGGGTTCCCACCGGAGGTTACAGTTAAGCGAGCTTGAAGAGCTACGTAACGATGCTTACGAAAGTGCTCGGATGTACAAGGTAAAAACAAAAGCATTTCATGATAAACACATCCGGCTTAAAACTTTCGTCCCCGATCAAAAGGTATGGCTATACAATTCCAAACTTAGCCTATTTCCTGGTAAGCTCCGTTCGAGATGGGATGGCCCATTTATTGTTACATCAGTATTCCCTCACGGAGCGGTCGAGCTAAGAGACCCGAAGAGTGGCCAAACTTTTAAGGTCAATGGTCAGATATTAAAACCCTACATCCAGGGTTCGGAGCATATCGAAGATGTGGATTCTATCGATTTGATAGATCCCATCTACTTGGATTAGTACTTGTGGATATTTGTTTTTTTTTTTTTATAGTGTCTTTATTTTGTAAATAAAAAAAAAAAAAAAATTTTCGCTGTGTAATATTTTTCTTACTGTTTTAAACTTAGAAATTTTTTTGAATCCTGGGGCATGTACGCTCGGAGCGCCCATTGTGGTGCTTCGAGCGCCCATGCACATGAGATCAGCTGCGCGCTGACGCTCATGAACCCCTGGCCTGGATCAAGCGTCAGCCGCAGCTGGCGCTCACGATGCTGCTGCGCTGCAGGATCATGCGCAGTTGGGTCTGACGTCGAGCACCCAGAAACTTGCGCTTGAGCGCCTTCGGTCATCAGTCACGTGAACCCTACTTTATAAAACCCTACCCCTTTCATTTCTAATTTATCCTTCTCTACGCTTGAAGCCCAGCGCGCCCCTTCGCCCAAACCAGGTATTTCCCCTCTATTTCTATATTTTTATCAATTTCTTTTCATTCTTTTCGCATTTAAACATAACAACCCATCCATTTCATGATTCTATCCGATTAAAATTCCCAATTGTTTCGTTCTTGTATTGTATTGGTTATGCATCAGCAGGGTGTTTGTGTTTATTCCTCTGAGCTATTTCATGCTAGTCCTGCCAAACCTCCGCCTTGATCGCCGCCATTCTCCTCTCGCATTAGAGCATCTTCCTACTTTCTACGATGGCACGTTTCGCTCTAGACCCCAGACAAATTTGAATATTGTTGGATGGTTTAGGGATTGAAGATTTCAAGCTGCAGTGAAACATTCAGGGAAGCGCCATCTCATAGCCAACTCCTCAACTGTGTATCACCTTCTTTACACCCCAGGTTTGTCCGTTTATTTTACAAAAATTTGAAATTTGCTATGGATCAACTTGGAGTTTTATTTTCTGAAATTGGGGGAGAGGAGTTTGAAGTAACTGTAGAAAGATATTGCTGAGGCACTTGGCTGCCCACATGAGAATTTCTCATCTACACGCTACACTGAGGCACCGCCTTATGACTTGCACATGATTATACAAGACATGTGTGATGGAGCATATGAGAATCGCAAGAGAAATTGCACAAGTAAGGCGAAGCTGCCTTCGAGACTGTGGTTGGTAGACACAGTCTTCAAGAGGAATGTGTGTCCGTTGGGACACAAGACTCAGAGATCCGGCCCCTTCCTTGCAGCCCTGTATGCCTTTCATAAGAAGCATTGGTTCTCAGCACCTCAGCTTATTTGGAGCCAAATTTATAAGTGCTGGGAGACGTATGTGGACAAGAGGATAGTCACTGAAAAGTCTAAGCTGCCTTTCCTTACTTAATCACCAAGCTTCTTGTCAATAAGGGGTTTGAAGTTGAAGAAAGATACTTTGTATCCACAGATTTTTCGCTATACACTGAGGGAGATTGGAACAAGAGTGTCTCTCACATGAGGCCGAGATTACATGCTCCTGTGCAAGACGAAGAGATGCCAGATGCAGCTGCTGAGATGGCTTAGGGAGAGCCATCAGCTCCTCAGGGGGATAGAGCCCCCATTTCACAGTCTGAGTATGAGCTGCTGCAAGCACAATTTGACCGAGTCTATCAGTGGCAAGACAGCTTTGCACAGACAACCGAGGCTGCATATCAGACCATGGAGGCGACACTTCAGACCATGGGGTCGACACTTCAGGAGATCCTGAGCCGCCTACCACTTGCACCACCTGCACCACCTGCACCACCTGCTCCTTGAGCTTCATTGACAGGTGTTGTTATTCATTTTATGGGGATTATGAGAATTTGGTTTGTTGTTCAAGATTTAATTTTTCATTTTGGTTCATTCTTTTATTTTCATTCTTTCCTTGGTATATTATCTTGCTTTTTAGTCGGTTTTTAGTTTTGTTTTCAGGATAAATGTTTGTAAAGATCAAGTTTGGGGGTATGCATAGATCCATATCTCCCCAATAAGGTTTTCCTTTATCCCTTAGTTTTGCTATTCATTGTACAGTCACATTGGGGACAATGTGATTTAAGTTTGGGGGTATAGTTAAACACTTGTATTCTTGTTCATTTACCTCTTATTTTTGGGTCTGTAAAAAAAAAAATTTCTTTTGTAAATACATGTTCATATTATCCCTTAGAATATTGTTGATTTTTAATTTTGGTTTATATTTCATTAGTGAGCTTAAGAGAGTGAACACTTGATCTTGTAATTAGGAAATCAAAATCTTCTTACTTACTTGTGGCTTTTGAGAATTCAGTTGTTTCACATTGACATATCACGAGCACATTGGCACATGGATTGTGAGGTATGAGCTCTAATGACAACATGCATGTTTTCAATACTTCTGATGCAACTGTATTACTTGTTAGATGGATGACCTGGGCTATATAAAAAAAAAAAAAGAAAAAAAAAAGAAAAAGAGTGAAATGACTGTGTAAATATTGTTTAAAGCTTCACTGAGTAACCGGATATCTTGCCTCATTAAGCATTGATTGTTCGCGTCAAAAGGTGAGGCTGTTTGATTAAAACAGCTAGCTTGTCTTTGTAGCCTAGTTAACTCGAGTATACAGCCCTAGGGATGTCTCTACATCTAGAGCCCTAAAGCCGTCTGGTTTGGGAGTCATTGGCTTAACACTCATTACATGGGTTAACCAGAAAAGCTTAATGGAGTTAAGCTAACAGCTGTGTAAATATAATAAAAGGTCGGTAAATAGTAACTATGCCTTGGTTATTTCATTTGATATTGTAATGCAGTGAATTTTGAGGTATTGCGCCAATTGTGTTGACAATTATTTTGAAACCTCATGTCTGTGTGTTGATTCCACTTTACACCAGTTGAAACATACATAAAATCTCAGCTAGCCATCGGTAAGTAATTATATTTTGTAAGTCCTGAGTTGCTATGAACATGGAGTTTGTTAGTTTAAGCGTACCATTGACATGCGAACCATTATTTTTATGATACTGTATTCTTTTTAATAATGTGATCATGCACAATGTTTGTGGGTAACATTTCTGTTAAACCCTCACGAGACTTCACTCGTCCGCTAGTTATGCTAGGGGTTTAAATGGCTTGTTGCATATGCTAAATACAATCGTGTTTCCTACGACAAAGGAGGTAGAATAGTTATTTATAGTTGTTTAATTTTATTTCTAGTATTGTAATGCTAAGGGACTAGCATTATGTAAGTTTGAGGGTGTGATAAGTCTTGAATGTTACGCATTCAAGCCCCTTAACTCGCATGTGTTATACCTTAGTTTGTATTGTTATCTAATATTTTTGGTGTGTTTTAGTGTTTTCTATATTTTCAGGTCTTAGTGAAAATTCAAGACATATCATGGACATTAGGCTTGAAAGTATTTTGAAAGAAGTTAATTGCTGAAGAAGGAGCGACGCTCGAGCGCCCAACCTTGGTGCTCGAGCGCCAGACACAATGTTAGGCTTGGCACACGCAAGCAGCGCGTGCAGGAATCAAGCATCAGAGGCACTTGACGCTCGAGCGTCGTCGCATCTTCCAGAACTGGAAGATATTTTTAGACAGCAAATGACGGCTAGATCTTCTTGGGTCTGATATTGCGGCTTGCCAGCGAGTTGTGGGCGCCGAATTCTTCCTCCAGAGGACTCCTAACAGCTGTAGCTTTAGATTTTTGTCTTGATCTTTCTTAAGGAAAGATCAAAGCTTCCCTTTCTCCCTATTTATGTGTTCCGTCCGAGAGGCAGAAAAGAAGGAGACAGTAGCTCGTTTTTCCATTATTTTTCTTAGCTTTTCTTTCATTTTACTTGTAATAGACAATAGGTAGAACTCCTCTCTAGCATTTGCCTTCCTTAGGAATGGGTTTCTCCAATTCAATGGAGCTTTCCATTTCCTATATGAGGAACTAAATCCTTTTTAGGGTTTTTTATGAAACTTGATCCAAATGCTATGAGTTGAGTAGTTTTAGCTTGGTTTTTGTACAAATGGCATGGAGATTGTATATGCTTATGAATTTTGCTTAATGATCATACCATTTGAAATATATGTGATTCTTTGTCTATGAAGAATTATTTATGTTTTGATAGATTTATGAGCTATGCAATGATACTTTTTGACTTGATATTGTGTGAATTTGATAGGGCATGCTAGGGACCACAACTCAATTCCATGTTAGCTTAACTTAGAATAGAGGGAAAAGAGGGGTGGAAACCTAAGATGTTTTATGCTTTTTTCATGATTTTGGGTAGGCTATTAAGAGGGTTTATATTGCATGCTAAGAAACATAGGCTAAATCACATGTAGATTAGGTGAGTGGCTTGTGTAAACTTTTGATGTTGTATCATTTCCTTGTGATAGTATATTCTTTATGAGATGTTGTAAGGATTGACACCTCTCACACACTCCAATCCATGCTTTTGTGTGAAATCCATGCTAAGATTAGTTCTCTTGTGGTATAAGGATTGAGTAAAATCAATTCCCTATACCTCCCTACTCTTTTAACTTAATCTTGGATAACTTAGCTTAAAGGCTTTCTAGTTGTCTAGTTTTTAGTTTAAAAAAAATCAACTCTTGTGTTTATGAGTTAAGTTAGGTAAGATTTTGGAAATTCCATATCACGCAACCACGCACAATCCCTGTGGATCGATACCCTCAATATAGACCTATCTACAAAGATTCGTCCTATTGCGAGTGTTTATAAATTTAAAACTTGATTTCTAAGCGCGATCAAGCAGGATTCTTTCTCTCTACGCGACTACTCCGCCATAGCGCAACACCGCCTTCCTCCACCGGGGTAGCACAACGCCTCCTTCCTTTTGGGCGTTTTCTCCACCGGCGACGCAAATGGAACTCCTCTCCCTCTCTCTCGTCCACAGCCGAAGGTCTAGGTCTTCAACCTCTGAAATTTAGTCTTCTCGATTTCTCTTGCTTTGCTGATTTGGGTTGAATCTTTGATGAATGAAATCTCTGCCTAGGGTTTTTTTTTTTTTTTTTTTTTAAATCTCTTCATCGTCTCCCCTTTCTGTTTTTTTTTTTTCCTTTTAAAATCAAAATCTAAAAAAGTAAATATGGCTCGAGCCGAGTTCGAGCTCGAGTATTCGACTCGGGATCGCGCTCGCGCTGATCGAGTTCGAGCTCGATCTCGATCGGGTTCCAGCCAACGGCCAGCCGAGTTCGAACGAAGTTTTAGAGATCGGCTGAAGCTCGAGCTCGAACTCGAACTCGAGCCTAATTAAACGAACCGATCTCGAGCAGCCGGTACTCGCTCAAGACCGGCTCGTATACACCCCTACTTCTGACACAGTTGGGGAAATCAAGTACCACTAGGCAGCGATTGATGACATGTTTGAAAGAGAAGACCTCAAGTAGAAACAACGAGCCAAGGTCCATTGGTTACAGAATGGTGACCGGAACACGAAGTTCTTTCATCTGTTTGCAAATCAAAGAAGGAAGAGTAACCGGATCAGTGAGGTGTTGAGTGATGCAGGGGTCAATTGTTCCAACGCCCCAGAGGTCAGCAGGGCCTTTCTGGATTACTATCACTCTCTGTTCTCATCGTCAAACCCTACAGAAGAGGCAGAATGTCTTGATGTGCTACAGGAGAAGGTCACCTCTGAGATGAATGTACAACTTACCCCCCGCTTCACCAGTGAGGAAGTTTGCACTGCCATCTCCCAAATGTCCCCGTATAAGTCTCCAGGACCTGACGGATTTCCTCCATGCTTCTACCACAAGTATTGGACTTTGATTGGCAACGAGGTATCTTAGGCTGTTATCTATTGTTTTCAGTCGGGTCGAGCCCTTGATATTGTTAATGGAACTCATATAGTGCTCATTCCTAAGAAAAAACCTGCTTCTCGGATCTCTGACTTTCGGCCCATCAGCCTGTGTAATGTGCCTTATAAGATAGTCTCTAAAGTCTTGGCCAATAGACTTAAGCAGATCCTTATTCCTCATATTATTTCCCCTACACAAAGTGCTTTTGTTGCTGGGAGACACATCACGGACAAATCTTAGCCGCTTATGAAACACTGCATACTATGAAGTCTATTCTGAAGGGGAAGAAGGGTTTTATGGCTTTGAAATTGGATATGAGCAAGGCTTATGAACAAGTTGAATGGAGCTTCCTTGAAGGGGTAATGCGCAAGTTGGGGTTTGATGGGAGCTGGATTCGACTAGTTATGAACTATATCACATCAGTCTCCTATTCAGTTTTGATTAATGGAGAATCGTATGGTAACATCCTTCCAACTCGAGGTCTCAAGCAAGGTGATCCTATCTCTCCCTACTTATTTATTATGTGTGCAGAGGCTCTGAGTGCTATGCTGCAGGAGGCTGAGTGAAACAGAGAAGTCACGGGGGTTCCTATAGCCAGAGGTAGGGTCCGGCTTAACCACTTTTTATTTGCAGATGATAGTCTCTTGTTTTGCAGAGCTAATTTTCTGGAGTGGGCTAAACTTCGTTCTGTCTTGGAAAGGTATGAGCAAGCTCCAAGGCAACGGCTAAACGTCGAAAAAACCTCCATCTTTTTTAGTACCAATACTCCAACCTCTGATCGAAGTCAAATCCTATAAGCTTCAGGGGTGCAAGCTACTAACAGTATTTAGAAGTATTTGGGTTTGCTTGCCTTTATGGAAAGATCTGTACGCTTGGCTTTCACGTCGTTAAAAGACCGAATCTGGGCCCGCAATTGGAAGAATAGATTTCTTTCCCAAGCTGGGAAGGAAATTCTGTTGAAAGCCATTGCGCAATCCATCCCAACCTATACGATGAGTGTGTTCCTGCTTCTAAATCTCTCCTTCACGAGATAAATGCTATGCTTCAGTGCTACAGGTAGAGCCACCACGAACAGGAATAGTCCGTTCACTGGATTAAGTGGAAGAAGATGGGGGTTGCCAAGAGTCAATGGGGCATGGGTTTTCGGGATCTCGAAAGCTTCAATAAAGCTTTGTTAGCTAAGTGAAGCTGGAGAATTCTTCAAATCTAGACTTGTTAGTGACAAAAATTTTTAAGGCAAAATATTTCCCCCGAGGCTCGATCCTCACCGCACAGTTGGGTCGACAACCGTCTTATGTCTGGAAAATATTTGGGCAGCTCAAGACCTTCTCAAAGATGGCATCAAGTGAAGAGTAGGGAATGGCTTCCAAATCCGCATCTGGAAAGATAGATGGCTGCCACGTCCACTAGCACTACCTTTAAACTCTATGCAAGGAGGACTTAGTCTCGAGACGACTGTTTCGGATCTCATCGATTGGCATGGGCCAAGCTGGAAGGTTGGGGTGATTCATGAGTTGTTTGATCTGAGTACGGCTGAGCTTATAACTCAGATTCCTATTGGCTCAATCAACACAAATGATCATCCAACTTGGAAGCATACAACCCACGGTGAGTTTACAGTCAAGAGTGCGTATCATCTTCAAAAAGCAATATTAGCATCTTCAGAGGGTGAAAGTTTAGGGTCAAGCCAGTATAGGGATCCCTGGCGTCTTTTATGGAAAATGAAGATTCCGCATGCAGTGAAGGTGTTTGTTTGGCGGGCCTGCAATAATGCTTTGCCTACTAAAGCTAACCTGTTCAGACAGAAAATTATCGAGGATCCTCTATGCCCTATGTGCACAGAACAAGCAGAGACTACGAGCCATATTTTGTGGGGTTGCCCAGCAGCAAAGGCTCTTTGGAGTGTGTGCGGTAGCAGGATTCAGAAGAGGAGTTTGGAGCACGAGGATTTCCGGACTCTTCTCTCTGACCTCGCTAGATTCTTGGACCAGGATGATATGGAGCGGGTAGCGGTTGTGGCCTGAGCAATCTAGTTTCGACGAAATGCAGTAGTTCATGGACGACATATTGGCCTACCACATATCGTGGTTGATCAAGCAGTTGAAAATCTAGAGACCTTTAAGTAGGTTAATTCTCGACAGAGACCCCCGGTAGTGGTGAATCATCCCCCGCTGCATAGATGGCAAGCTCTTACGGCGGGCTTTGTAAAGATCAATTGGGATGCGGCTGTGGACTCGATTAACCGCCGAATGGGGATTGGTGTGATAGTCCGGGATCATAATGGGGAGGTGATGGCAACGGTGTCTACCCCTAAGAACCACATTATAGCCCCTGATATTGCCGAAGTTATCGCAGCACTCAGGGCGGTCACTTTCTGTAGGAAGATAAGGTTTTCTAAAGTGGTTGTCGAAGGGGATGCTTTACAAGTGGTCAATGCTTTGAAATCTTCAACTCGCAACTCGAGTCATTACGGCCACCTTATTGAGGAAGCCCGAAGCCAGCTGAATGGTATGCACACCTAGAAGCTCCAACATGTCCGCAGACATTTGAATGAGGCGGCCCACCGTCTTGCCAAGGAAGCCCTAACTCTTTCTGAGGAGTTGATTCAGGGGGCGGAGGTTCCCCTCTGTATTTCTAATATTATCTTTATGGAGCTTATATAACTAATTGGATTATGAGATGCGCCCATTTCCTTTCAAATAATAATAATAATAAATAAATGGAGCATATCAAATCAATGAAAATGTACATGAGAATATAAAGAAACATTTCTCAAAAAGATTATTTGTACCAGTACTCGATCAATTATAGTACATATTAAATAGAGGATTTCTCGAAGGGCCTCATGAGAAAAATAATGCACAATCATAAATTGAGCTAGAGTAGATGCAACGAAACAATGCTAACTTCGTTCTATTTTATTTTTCCTATTTTATTACTTATTTTGTTTTGCTACAGCTGCTGCTAGGTTACAAAGTCTATTGTTTTAACTTGTCAACTTGTATCACCCTATAAATATTACACACACAAAAATAAATAAATAAAAAACTAGATATTCCACTAGCTGGTTTCTTATTTAATTTTTTATTTTTTATTTTTTATAAGTTTCAAAAGAGAAGGCATGTATAGTCACCAATTAAATTTGGGCATGGGCTTGGACACAATATGATTTGGTGAATTTCTCGCATATATCCTTGAATTCACTCAAGATCCAACAAAAACTCATACTGAAAAGAAAATGCATCAACAAAAACTCATTAAAAGCACATTTGAGAACAAGGAGTAATTTTTTATTTATGCATATTTCAGAGAGCTCTAAAAACATTGTAATATTACATAAATTTATTGCAAATCAAGTCAATTATATGGACTAATTTTACATTTTAAACATGTGAAAGTGAAAGATGTCGTGCTTACATATATTAATTCATGGTGATTTCGGAAATGACATCAAGTGCCTTAAACGCGTGTGAAAGTGAAAGATGTCGTGCTTACATATATTAATTCATGGTGATTTCGGAAATGACATCAAGTGCCATAAACGCGGCAGCTATATAAATTTGTGGTAACTTTCTGGAATTTAAAATGCTTTCTCATATAGGCTCTATGTGTAACGCTTATTTAAAATTTTATTTAATGGTCATTTACATATTTACTATTGACCACTGATTTACGTATAGTCTATATTTTGTGTTAAAAATAATGATGTTGTCTTCAATATGGATGATATTTGCTAATTGCGGGCACGATAAAAAGTTGAAAACATGAAAAGTTCACATCATTACCGTGTAGAGCTAAATTATACTCTTATACATGCAACTCCAAAAACTTAACAATCTCTTTGATTAGGTGAATTCCAAATCATTACTTTATGTTGCATGCTTGAGTACTGATGACTTATTTGCTTATTTTATGAGGAAATAGTAATTCGGCGTGCTCAATTTTATCTAAATGATTTTTCAACAGTTCAACTTATTATGTTGGATAACCAGCTTAAAACATACATCATTGACATATGTTCTAATGAAATTCACAACACTCAAACAAATTGAATAGTTTCCTGAGAAGATAATAGAAATGAAAAAAATATTGTGTATTCATTGGTGACATTTTTATTGATTTTGTCAGTGACGACAACTACTGTTGAAAGAGCCTTTTTAACAATAAATTATGGTAAAAATCGTTTACACAATTAAATGAGAGATCAATGGATGAATGATTGTTTCGGTACGTACATTGAGAATGATATATTCAAGACTATCAACAATGAAGAAATCATGAAGCTATTTCAAAATTTAAAAACTCATTGAGGACAGTTGAATAAATTAAGGTTAGGCATGAAAATAAATTGGAAGTTACATTTATATGTTTTAAAGAATAGTTAAAAAATTTTTGAATTTATTTTGTTAGTTATATTCTTTAATATTTTTAATTAATTTTTGTTGGACTTTATTTTTTAATCTTGTTTCCTGTGAATTAAAATCCTATCTCCACCACAGCCGCCCACCACCCAAGGTCCCAAACCAAAAATCATAAGCTAAATCGAAAGATGAAAAAGAAGAACTAAAAGCAGAAATCAAATCTATCAATGACCAACCACGATATCCTCTACCGTCAATCTTGCTAAATGGAAATCCCAATCTTGGCCTCAAATCAACATTCAAGAGAATAAACTCAATATTATCTTTGATTATCTATAGGTCAAAAGAAAGCTAAACCTTAGAGTACTTTCAGCACTCTTTAAACCCCCATAAACGTATGAAAAATTCTAAAATACCCACGTACAGCAGATTTTACTTTCCTTTCCTGAACCAAAGAAAAGTTACAGTGCTACCCAAAATTTAGAGAAGAACTTTAGCTTCTTTTATCTTTTATTTTATTTTAAAAAAAGCTTTCAATTTTTTTTTCTTATTATTAATTTGAAAGAATATTTAAATTGATATAAGAAAATAATAAGAAAAGTTATTGTGAAGTATATTTAAATAAGAAAGTAAAAAGTAGTTTACTTCTCTATTTTTTTTTAAAAAAAATAAAATTAAAAAAAAAAGCTGATAAGAGTGCTTTTGGGAGTGAGAAATTTAATCGGAGGCAGGGGAAGGGGATTACGTTGGTGAGAGGTTGCACAGGGGAGGGGTAGCAACATGAACTTAGGGAGGAGGGGTTTGCGTTGCTGGGCTCGATTTTGTGGGAGTTAATGCCTGAGTTGTATCACAGGGTTGGGTGAAAAGGGTCAAGCTTCATAAAATGAATGGATATCCTGTAAAATTTTCAACAATTAGAACATGAATGTACGTTTCTTTCCGTGTAAAATCATTTTCGTTGGAAAATGTTTTTTACCGAAAATATTTTTTGACTTTTGGCACGTACGAAAAATTATAAATATTTTTTATATTTTTAATCAATCATATTAACTTATAAAAATTAATTTTTATTCACAACTTAAAATTTAATATATTATTATTAAAAAATCTTCGGACCATAGCCAAAACACCGTTAAACCCTCGCTAGAACCTGTTTGGCTCTCAATCGGGTCCAATGGGTCACAATTGGGTCCTAGCGGTGTCTCAACTAGGGTTTGGCAATGTCTCGGTCGGGTCCCAACGAAGTCACGATTGGGTCTCGGTAGTGTCCGACCGGGTCCCAGCAGTGTCCCAACCGAGTCTCGGCGGTGTTTCGACTGGGTTCTGATCAGGTCCCGTGATGTCCTAGTCGGTCTCAGCGATGTCCTGACCAGATCCCAGCGGTGTCCCGACTAGGTCTCAGAAGTGACCCGACGGTGTCTCGATTGGGTTCCGGCGTTGCCCGGTCGGGTCCCGGCTAGGTTTGGTGGTGTTTGGCTGTGGTCCAGCGATTTAAAAATGAGAAGCTCAAACTCGAAAAATAGTTTACATTTTTAAAAAATAGAAACTATTTTACGTAAATTAAATAAGATTTTTCAGTCAAACTAAAAATGGTTTCAGTTGACTATGATTTTTGCCCCACCAAACACCGGAAAACACAAAAAATAATTTTTTAAAATCATTCTTAGGTCAAAACAAATGGAGCCTAAAAGATTGTTTCTAATGAAAAAAAAAAAAAAAAGGACAAACTGGTTTCTAAGAAAATTCTTACCAATCATCTTTTGAGAATGACACGTGTTCCTTAGCATATACTTTTTTAATAGCATTACTATTAAAGCACGTGCTACTCATATATTTAAAGGATACATTTCACTTTTAGATAGGAGCTGAACTAGAATATGAGGGGGGACAAAACTAAAATGTTCAAAATTTTGAAGGTAAAAATTAATTTTGGAGACTCCATTTCATAGATACATAAAATTTAGAAAAAAAAGTTTCAATCTTTTGAGATATTTCTAAAATTTTGTGAGGGCCCAAACCCTCCAAAGGAGAGGTGATTCCGGCCCTGCTTTTAGAAGTGGGTGATTCCTCCCCCACACCAAACCACTTGGGATTATGCTATGCCACTAAGCTGAACTTTGGTGGTTGAAAGCGTATTTGAAATTAGTTCAGGAAAAAGTAAAGATTGTTTGGCTTGATTTGACATAAAAGGTGAAAGTAGTTTTTAGCACCTTGCTTTTTCAACACTAGTTTCAAACCTTTTGAAGCTCCAAATACACATTCAAATAATCTCAAACATCTATAAAGTTCTTACAACACCCAAAAATGTCTTAGAATAATTTTAAGATTTCGAAGTTACGCTCTTGATATGAAATTATCAAGAGTTTATTCTGATTTCTCAACGAGCATAAAATAATCAATTGTGTGTGTTTATGTTCGTTTAAAATACCGTTTGAATAGATAAAATCATTACAACGTCAACAAAATATAAAACCTTTGTCTTAAAACCATGAAATGATAAACAACGTGAAATATCATATTACTACTTTTGAAAACAATTATTTAAAACACATACTTTGTTTAGAACAATTATTCTTTCAATAAAAACATAATCTAAACAATTATAAAATATGAATATCAACAAAATAAAATAAGAACTCATAGGATTGTGGATTACGAAAATGATATTAAAAGGAAGAAGGAGCTTAAACAATTACCTGGTGAAGAAGGTTCAAGAATGGTTTATGAATTGACAAAGAACATCAATTCCGAGCCTTTTTCACGTTACGGCTTCGCTTTAGGACTTTGGGGACAAGAGAATTCGTATAAATGAGTTATATAAAGGTTAAAAATAATTAAATATGACTTATGGTCGATTTTCTAGGATTTTGGGCGCTCAAAGTAGGGTTTTTTATGAGTTATGATTGATCCTGTAATAATGGGATCGATCTTGATGAATCTGAGGTGGCAGGGTCAATCCTCCCTCTTTTTTTTTTCTTTTTTTTTTTTGAATGATCAAAACATTAAACAAAACATCTTTTCATCACGAACCATTTTTATTTTACAAGAATTTATATTTTAAAAATGAATTTAAATTTCAGAATATTACAGAAACACTCCATTTACACAAAAGATAGAGTTCATAATATTTGCAAATTATTTCATGCAAGTATAAAACATGCATATTTGATACGTATAAAATAAGTATGCCATAAAAAAGTGACAACAAGTATCTATGTGAACTTAACTCACTTTAGTCGTAAAAGTCCCCTTGGTAATCGTCCTTGAAATCACCAACTCAAAAGTTTTTGAAAAATTCTATTATTAGTCACACATCTAAGCTAAAGCACACCTAAAAATCCTAAAATTAGACATTTTGCCTGACTTACCGATCAATCGTTGTTTCCACTAATCAAACGCTCTCACCGCTCGATCGTTGTATGGAAACGTCTAATCGTCCACTAGGCAGGAAACAACCCCTCCCAGTTAATGACTTCGAGCCATATATGGAACCCATTTCTTCCTTTACATGCTCTGTAAAAATTCGGTTTTCCAGTTACATAGGTGTACGATCAACTTGAAATGTGTAGTAGGGAAAGGAAAGGAAATGTGATTTTCACGATTTTTAACTTTTAAATATTTTTAATAGAATATATGATGTGAAAATTACATGTTTTAAAACCAAATATCAATTTCTTAGACTGAGTTGAAGAAATTTCCTCCGATTCAATTTGTCAAAAATAAATTAACCATGTTTCATGTTACCTTTTACACGCAGAAATCATTGACAACATGCACTTGAAAACTCCCACGTTAGGCTAGCTTCTCTCTCGTTTCTAGAGAGAGAGGCTCTTCCTTCTCTCTAGAACAAGAGGTTTCCACCTCCTTGTGAGGTCTCTCCACCTCCTTGTGAGGCCTTTTAGGGGAGGAGGAATGGACTCATCTACTCTCCTCCTCCCCTCTCTGTCTTTTTTCTTCTTCCTTTCTCTTCTCCCTCCCATTTTCAGTGTTTTCTTCTTCATTTTTTGCTGTTCCCGATCAGACCAGTAGCTCTGATCTTCTCCATCCCTCAGCCTTTGCCGCCTTGCCTCTGTTATATCTCCTCCGTGTCGCGCTGCTGACTTCCCCAGAACATATTAGATTTGTAGATCTGGTTTTTTTTTAAAAACTAGATCTACTCTATTCTGTCAATTTCATCCCCAAACGTGCATGTCCACCGTGCTCACTGGCACCCCACAGCTGCCATCGCCACCAGCCATGCTCCATTCTGACCACCACACGCCGGCGCGTAGATCTCACGAGTCTGCGTGTGGATCTCACTCGCCGGCGCGTGCGTCCCACGCGCCATCCGATGAGCCTTTCCCCTAGTACCTCGACCGCCGCTGCTACTTGCTGATTGTTTTGTTGTGTTTTTGTTTTTTATTTTACCTGTTTGTTGTATTTGTTTTTGGTTATTGTCTCCCTGTTTTTTGTTGGTTAGATCTAGTTATGGAGACTTTTGTTTTGTTTTATGGGTTGGTACTTCTCTCTTTTTTCGTCCCTGTATCGGACTTTGACAGTGCATTTCCCGCTTCAGCCTCCTTGCAGTGGTTGTTGCAGGTTCTAAATGGGGGTTCAGATAAGTTCATCTTATTCTGTACTCCTTTTGCCTTTGAAACCGCTTTATGCAGCCCATTGAGAGGACCGGGTCATTTATTTAACCTATTTCCTAATCTTTGTATGTATTTTTGCACTGTTATATTTCGGTTTGAGACTGTTGTTGGGGAGCCCACCCCTATTTTAATTTTAAGATCATCCACTCTTTCTTTCTTCCGAATTAAGAGTGAAAAATATCCCCTCTTATAACCCTTCCCCTTATTCAATTAAAAAAAAAAAAAACTCCCACGTTAGAGTCCAAACCAATCCTCACTCATGCTGCAAAGCTCAATAGCCTGATCAAATTTCATTCATACAATCAGAAAGTCCCTGAACATCCCAACCCACTGCAGATTTAAGAGTGTTACCTCTTCTTTGTCAAAAACTTTCATCTAGGCAATAACATGCAACGGGGCCTAATTTTCAAACATGAACACTAGCTGATAAGTGCTAAATGTTACACATTCAAGCCCCTTAATTCACATATGTTAATCTCTTAGTTTCATTATAATATGATGTTTTGTGTTGTTTTTTGGTTTTTCCCTTATTTTGTAGGTTTTGGAAGAAAAGCACTCAATTCCATCAAGTTTCGGGCTTAGAAGAGATGTTGGAGAAAAGCTGAAGAATTTGGCTAGAGCCATATCCATATTTGGCTAGAGCCATCGTTTGGCTAGAGCCATATCTACATTTGGCTAGAGCCATCACTTGGCTCTAGCCATATCCATGTTTAGCTCGAGCCATCACTTGGCTCGAGCCATATCCATGTTTAGCTCGAGCCATCTTGCGCGCTGAACAGTAAAGTCGGCAAAACCCGATTTGGAAAGATCCTAAACCTACTCCAACTCGATTTTGGACTTCCTAGGGTGCACGAAATTGACTAGGGTTGTTCCTAAACTCTATAAATACTCCCCTAAGTCCTCCAAAAACAAATATACAAGTTTGAGGAGAAGAATCAAAGGCTTCAAAGAAGGGTTTTTCTTAGTTCTTTCTTTCTTTTTAGTTTTTCTTTGTTATTTTCTTATGGGGATGATTTTCATCCAAATTATGTGTAGCTAATACTTTAGTTAGGGCTCGATTGAAGCCCTAATCATGTCTCTTTAAGGTTTCAATTTGTCTTGCGACAATTCATATTTTGATGGTTAACTTGATTATTTCCGGTTTTCTTGAATTCCTCACATGTATATGTTTGATCATCATATGCTTGTGGTATGGATATGTTATTTAGGTCAATTTGGATGGCCGAGTCCTGGGCCTAATAGAGTAACAAAAGAACCCCATCACAGGTTCTTGGATTAATCAACATGGAAAACCGGAGTAGATGCCATGCTTTATGCTCCATGTGTTTGTCGATCTCCATAGTTTTATGCTTTCTTGAAGAACAACTTAGTAGATGCCATGCTAAAATCCTTTGAGAAAGAAAAGAGTTAGAGTAGATGCCATGCCTAACTTGTTGCTTAGTTTACCTTATTTGAGTATGATTAGTGGTGGATATCGAAGTCCTAGCCCTTTATTCTTATTATTTCAATTCAATCTTTAATATCGTTCAATTCGACAAATATCTTTTTTAGGGAATTGGCCTTTTTTAAAACATAATTTTACCCAAATCCTCGTAGGAATGATCTCGTATCTGCCATCTATACTATCGTTTTGATCTTGTGCACTTGCGAGTAAAACGTGCATTTATTCGCCTATTTATTTAAGTGGATATTTGTGCAACACTAGCGCTCTTTGTTCTTAGTTTTACTATTTCAAAGAACAAGTGCCAAAAAATAGGCATTCAATACAACTATGAGGTGTTTGACATACGCATAGTGAATATTTGATAGATGAAGAAGGCTCAAAACTTGATAATTTAATAGTTATCGCATGCTACAAGATCATCTTTAAATCAAATAAAAAAAGGATTTATCAAACATTCACAATTACAAATTTATGCAAATCTACAGGAATGAAGAAAAAAAAAATGAACAAAACCCAACATTCTAAGAATATACAGAGTTGAGGTGTCATAGAACAAGGCTTTCATCCCATTCATCATTTGGATTTAATCAAATGATGCAAATGTTGATTATTAGAGCTAAAAAGAATGTGAACTGTGAAGGCATCACAAAACAGTGAAACACCTAAACCAAACCATTAATATCACATATTTTCATAACAACAGGCAGTACGTACACACACAGACGTGGCTTTCTTACACACTAACAACAGTTCTTTTCTTTCTTGAGCTCTGATACACAGAATTCACACAGCACACGTACACCATATATTTCATGTATATTTTCACCAATGAGAGCCAAAAAGAGGTCCTTTTATAGCCGACTTTCTCAGCCACTTATCAGCTAGCAAGTGGGTGGTATTTGGCACTGAAGGCAGTTAATGGAAGAGAGAGGCGGTGTTGATTTTTAACGGCAAATATATGTCGTGGATGATGTTGGACAAAAGGAATTTAGATGAACAATAACAGAGGAAGGGAGAAAATAAAATGATTGAGTTACACAATTCAAAGAGAAGAAAATTTCTTGGAGTCTCACCATCGGCAAGAAGTGAGAAGAAAAAGAAGAGGAGTTACACCTCAGATTTTAGAATACAATAGTTCACTTTGGACCAGTCACATTATTGAATTACAAAATAACACCGTTCACTTTGGGCCAATCACATTATTGAATTACAAAATAACACCCTAACTCTTAAAAATTAAGAAAACATAAAACTAAATATTAGGAATCCAATTACCTAATAAAATATAAATAAAATGATAAGACTCATCAATTAATTAGGACACAATAATTAATCTCCTGTCTTAGCCTGCACCAGTGGACTAGCTAAACTATCTTCCCTCGTCATCCAGTGGTTTCAATAGATGGTTTCTTATGCTATCGTACCCAACAACTGTGTTCGAAGAAGAACAGCCAACGCCAACATCAATGCTAAAAGAGTGTACATGTTCAGTGAGCAAGTACTCAGTCTCTTCTGTATAGAGATTGGCCTTTCCACGTGGATGTTTTTTCATAATTCTCAAACCCTCCAGCTCTATTGCCACTTCTTTCATAGAAGGTCTATCCTCCCCACTTACACTTAAGCACCTTTTTACAAGATTAGACACTTCCTTTAGTTCCCCAATATTACCCTCATTTATAATGTGCTTGTCAAGAATTTGCAGTAGGCGATCCTCTTTCACTGTAGAAACAAATGACAGAGAAAGAATTCTATCATTTCCTGTCCCATCGGAAAAAACTACATTCTTACCAGTCAATAGCTCTGCCAAAACAACACCAAAGCTGTAGACGTCACTTTTTTCTGTTAGTTGGCCTGTATGAAAACACTCCGGGTCCAAGTACCCAAAAGTTCCTTGCACTACAGTTGATACTTTTGCTTGATCAAGAGAAATTGGTCTTGAAGCTCCAAAGTCAGCCACTTTTGCAGTGAGGTTATCATCTAAAAGTATATTTGCAGTTTTTACATCTCTATGAATAATTGGCATAGAAGCTTCAGAGTGTAAGTATGCAAGCGCTCCTGCAGTTTCCACTGCTATCTTCAGACGATTTTCCCATGAATGTAAGGATGAGCGACTTTTATCATGAATGTGCTCAAAAAGAGTCCCATTTGTGATGAATTCATAAACTAATAAGGGCACTTCCGTTTCAAGACAACATCCTAATAGCTTAACCACATTTCTATGGTTGATTTGTGTAAGTAAAAACACCTCGTTTACAAATTGCTTAGTTTGGCTAGGATCAAAACCTTTGGACTTCTTAATGGCAACCACTTTGTTACCTGGTAATACTCCTTTGTAAACAATTCCATTGCCACCTTGGCCAAGAATCTTACTCTCGTCGTAGTTGTTAGTGGCCCTTTTAAGCTCTTCTATGCTAAAGATCTTTGCTGGCTCTATAGAGTCAGTGTAATTCGAGAGTTGTTGTAACATTAAGCCACCATTTTGTTCGAAAAATTTTTGCTTAAGCTTGATGAGATTTCTTCTTTTCAGTCCCCAATATATCCAAGAACCTCCCACAAGCAATATTAAGAGGCCTATGCCAATGCCTACAAACGTTAAAACATGCATTTGGACTGAAATCAATACCATTGTCTTTATTACGATAGATAATTTGATAATATTGAGTAATGTTATATACTACATTTTTATCTCATAACTATTATACAATGCTGATGTGGCAGTTCCAACCAACTCTTTGATTTTTTTTAACAAGCACGTGTCCAATAATTAATTACGACTGTTACATCAGCATTGTGATATAATTGCATGATAAAAAATGTAGTTTATAACATTACTCTTATACATGTATTCAATCAGGTGAATCCATCACATTATCTGTAATTTTTTTTTTTGACAAAAACTATGTTAAATGTCAACTATACCCTTAAAATATTATACAAAAGCATAAAAAAGTGGCAGAAGAAAAGAAAAAAAAAAAAAGTTTGGGGGATAAGGCGTGGGCTCTGATGTTGGAAACTTAAGGCCTAGGGGTCAATTTGGAGCGAATTTACGCATTGGAATTTCAGGGAAAACAAGGGGGATTTGACCGATGTGGCGCAGAACTTTGATGGCCAGATTTTTTTCATGTGAATTTCGGTGTGTTTTGTTTGTTTCTAAGGGTAGTGTCGTCATATTTTGTTATTAGGAATAGGTTTTATCATTGTTCCATATAAAAAAGTATTATTTTAAAATTGTTTGTTGAATAAAACTTTATCTCTTTTTAGAGAGTTTTCTCCATATTTTATTAGTGGATTCCAAATCTTTGGACTCTAGTTCCGCCTAATATATTCCAGACTTTTTCCTTGAGTCAATTGGTATTAGAGCTCTATTTAATAAATTATATTTTCACTTTCGATCAGTCGCATAAATCTCCCGATCGTCCGACCTCCTGAAGGGGTTTCAAGAATGATCCAAACACCCCAACAATCTTTAAGGGTGACTTGATCTACTCTAGGATGGTCAAAGTACCGGGTGTTGAGGAATAGTCCTATATTAGTTATGAATATGATTTTGGACATGTTTATAAGGAGTAAGTAATCATCTTCTATAGAGCCGATTTTATGGGATGAATTAGGTTCACGAATTTCTTTATGGTATCAAAGCGTACCACAAGGACGAATGAGCCCGCACTATTTACCCCGTGACAAGGACAAAAAAAAAAAAGGAATAGTCTCACATCGCATGTGGACAAGACCTTTGGCATGTTTATAAAGAGTTGACAATCATCTCTAATAGAACCAGTTTTATAGAATGAGTTAGGCCCATAAATTTCTTTATCGGGTGGTTAAAATTGTCTAACCACCTCTCTAGCCCTCAATTCTTTTACATCCTTCCTATTACTTTTTTTTTTTTTTGAAACTTTTTTTATAATCTTTTAGGGATATAGCTTATATTTCAAACGGCTTCTAGTAAAAACTCCATTGAAAATGAAACAGAAGAAACAAGTCAAAAATGACTAAATACTTAGATAATTATTAAAATTGAGCGACTTTTTTAAATGTGGATCAAATGTCAAGGTTATATGCAATTTCCTTTAAAAGATACAGAATGTTTTTTTTTTTTTGGTAAGTTAGATAAAGAATGTTGGATAATGTGTTTTGGGGCATGTTTTTGGTTTGTAGTTTGAAAAAGTGTTTTGACCGTAATATAAATGTGAAAATAATTTTAAGTGTTTTATGTTTTAGGTTATTTATTAATATAAAGTATTTTATGTTTTATGTTATTTATTAATTTTAAGTGTTTTATGTTTTAGAAAAAAAAATAGAAAGAAAAAATTTTAGCAAGCAAAGCCACAATTATATAAGATAATGATGTTGAACCATGTTTTAAATCAACTTTCCTTTGTCCAAACCTTAATGTTCCTTTGTTAGTTGAGAAGAAGCCAAGAATATTATTCATTTTACCCTTACCTTTATTTTATTTTTTATTTTTCAAAAAGCTAACATGGCCCAAATTGACAATTGTAATTTTTTGTTTTTAGATAGAACCTTTTATTATTTTCTCTGCATTAGTGAAGGAAGCCTTATTAAATCAAACTATAGGCCAAAATTAGTGTCTAGGACATTCAGAAGGGCAAAACAATGGGTGAACTATTTTTGGATATCGAGAGAGAAAAATTTCCTACAAATTAAATTGAGTTGTTCTCTCTCTCCGTGGACTTCATAAATTATCAAGCAATACGAAAAAAAATAAAAAACTGCTCTAAAAAATTATAATACAATTCTTATATAATACTTACCCAGTTCAATAGCGATAGTAGTACTCCTAGAATGGGTGGCTATAGGAAAGCACCCTGTTCCATTTGTCATCCCATCACCTTGGTACCCCTTGGGACAATAACATTTGAAACTCCCCGGAATGTTGGTGCATGTGTTATTGCAGGGCTTTGAAATTTCGCACTCATTAATATCTGAAACACAGTGCATGCAGTAGCAACACAACCAACTTGTAATTAATATGCTTGTGCAAATGAAAATCCAGCCCAGTAAAAAAAAAAAAAGAAAAAAAGTAACAAGGCTTAAGAAACGAGATGTATGTCATTACCCTGGCAACCATCAGAGAGGTACGGGTTCCCTTCATAGCCTGAGGAGCAATTGCAACGATACCCAGGACCGTTTGTGGAATTGTAACATTCACTATGCGCTGCCTTACATGCATAGCTTGTCAAATTTTTCTTAGCATCTGGGCATGTCTCACTCCCAACTGCCCAATCAAGCACCACAGGAACGGTCGTTACGTTCCGTAAGTCTAGAAGATCCAAGGAAGAAAAGTTGAATTCTTTTTCTTCCACTATAAAACCGAAACTACATGGATTGAAGTGACCTACTGCGGAGTGGTTGTTGTAGCTGTCGAGACTCACTTGAAAACCCGTCAGTCCTTGTGGGATAGAAGTTTGGCAACAGCCAATGCCAGAGCAAGACCCGTTAACCACTATGTCAATGTTGTTACAGACTGATATGCATCCAGTCGCGAAATTCTCCTCTTCCACCGTACCATTAATAACCGCATAAGTGTCGCAACCCACTGCAGTGAACTTGTTCCTAGTATATGAGATGGAAAAATTTTGCAGTCTGAAAAAGTAATTGTTGAAATCGACTGATGACCCCAACATGTAGCAATCACGGGCTAAGAAGTTGGACATTACTCTCAGTTCACCATCCAACGATACGTTTAGGACCTCTATATTACCCTCGCGCAGAAATGGTATAGACCTCTCGAACGTGTGGTTACAAGTGATGAGAAAAGATGGATCGAGGTAACAGCTTTCGCTTGTTCCAAACGGGTAGGGGATATTAAGCGATCCACATGTTCTGATGCAGCTTGGATCGGGCTCTGATGCTGCTACTGCTGCTAAAATTATGGCCCCAAGTAGCAGTTGTTGTCGCAAAAGTATTCCACGCAAACCCATCACTTAATTGCCTTCTTCTCTGTGTTTCTACTGTTTTTGTAAAATTTCTTTGTGCCCTGACAACCTTGAATGGCCTCCTCTTTATAGAAGGCGAGTATCTCTGTAGCGTCCACTTGATAGTTTGATGTAATGTGTGACATATCATTGGTGACGTACTGATTTTCCTGAAACTACTACGAGGGTAGGGCAAATGTGTAATTAATATTAACTATTTTCCGTTTATTTGTTTCTCTTGCCGAGTATTTTTATTTATTTCTTAGATTAAGTGCTGCCAAAACCTGGTCTTAATATTCTTTGTTAATATTCCGTAGAGGAATATATATGGAAATTCCCATTTTGTCAAGATATATATTGTTTACACTCGTTGGATATTATAAGTAATATATATGAAAATCACATCATGAAGCGATTAATGGCCACACAATGACCGAGACTATATAGCCACCCAACATGCAGGATATATAGTCAATATAGAGACATGCATGAAATAATGAAACTACAGTGATGGCCAAAACAAAAAACACTAGACATGGAAAATATCAGAATCCTGTAACATCTAGAAGTAGGCTTGCCCAATCCAATGTACTACAACTTAATTAATGTACGTGTTGAACAAGTCTCCGATTGGGGACCAGACTGAAATGGAGAGGAGCGCATATTTTTATTCCTTTTCTTTTCAATTGAAATGGAAAGATACAAATGCTCTAATTGGCAAGGACAAGGCCGAGTTGGACTTGGTCTACCTTCCGCTTATTGTCAAGTTGTTGTTTGATTATGAGAGCTAGGGTTGTATTTGAGTTGAGGTAAATATTAAATATAAGTTTGATTTATTTAATTTTATTTTGAATATAAAATTAAATTTATTATCAAGCTAGATATTCTATTTAAGTTTGGCCCATTTATTTTTGAACAAATTCAAACTAATTTATGAGCTGTTCAATTAACTGATTCATTTTTTATATAAAGTAAATATCATAATTATTTATTTTTTTCGCAATAATTATTTATTTTTTCGCAAATCTATACTAATCATTAGTTAATTTAATTATTGTTAAAATTTATTATTTGAGTTAATTAAATAAAACTAACTTGAATCTTAAATTAATTCAATCTTGAGTTCATATAAATGTTTGGTAACTATATATATATATAAATTCATTAAACATATATCAAACACGCGGCGCACACATACACATTCCATAGATACTTCACAATAACTCATGTACATACAAATATTTAAACTAAACTCAAAACAACAATAATTCAAGTCATATTCTATTATATTAGGAATATAAATCTCTTTACTAAGATTTCTTATTACAAAATTAAAGATATACTAAAAAATTTAAAAATGAAGGTATATAAACTTATTTTAGCCGAGTCGAGTTTAACGAATATATCTCATTAATTTTGAACATTTATTATATTTACGAATAACTCATTTATTATTCTAACCGATACCAAATCAAGTTTAACTCAATTAAGTCGAGCTGAATTCACAAACATTAGAACTCATCTTACACCGTTACCTCTTATTACGGGCTGATAGCACTAGTTGGTGGACGACCAAACAACTTGTCCACAATAAAATCTTATTTAAGCACATAAATGCAACCCGCCATCGATATTTGTTGTATATAATACACCAAAAAAAAAAAAAATTTAATGCGATTAATTAGTAAGTGCTGCAACTCATACGGGTTTAGTAGTTGAATTAGTCAGCTTGTTAACTTGGGTGAACGTCTTTTGCCATGATGTCTATTCACAATTCGAAGTCTTCCTTAGTCTTTTATTTTTTTTTTTTTTATTATTTTTTTATTTTTCTAAGCCACATGACAAGTCTTCGTAGTCTTTTTTCGTGTTATTACTAGTTCTTGATTATTTAAGCAGCCATTTTTTTACTTTTTTAAAGTCTTCTAAGTCTTTTAGTGTTTTCACGTCAAGCTCGAAAACCAATTTAAGCAGACATGCCTTTCAATTGATTTATGTTTTGCATTATAAGCATTCAGGGCTCAATACTATATATTGTTGGTTTGTTACAAGAGAAATGTTATATACTCTCTTACTTTTATATTTTTATAAATAACTTTTAAAATTATTATTTGATCAAAATTTAATAGTAATTTTAAAAGTTACATTAAAAAGTGTAAGAGTAAAAATGTAACATTACTTTTGTGAAAATGAGTCATTGAATGATTGAAGTGTATAAATCTACCTTTAAAATCACATATTATGGCTGAAATATAAATAGGGCAATATTGAAGGTTTTCTGACTTTTAAGTTTGGAAAAGATGTTCCTATCAAAATTGGAATCTTTCATTGACATGTAAGATTGGTCATTTGAACTTTCAAAAGTCTCATTTATTCTATCGGAAAATATGGTGCAAGAACTTTCTACCATCAAAAGACAAATGAGACAAGTGAAGATTATACTCTTGGAATGGATCAACGGAATATATGTGAACAAATGACTTTGTTTATTAATGTGTTTTGGGGGGATTTTTTATTTTTAATTTGAAAAAAATGTTTTAATGTGATATGAAAGTAAAAATTGCATTTTTGTTTTTAAGAGTCTTTTATATTTGAATTATTTGTTAATGTTTTTATTTTGAAAATAAAAATTTTAATGAAGGAAGTTTTCTTCTGGAGGAGGAGCATGCTAGATATACAAGATTATTGAAACGACACCAAGGCTTAGTTTTCTTCTCTCTCTCTCTCCCAGTGGCAACCTTTTAAAAACAACCCGTGCATTGCACGGTTGAAGCTAGATATATTAAGCGCTGTTGGGTAGACAATGGCTAGGGTGGTTAATATAAAATAGTCTCAAGCAGGGAAAGGCGATATGGAAGGCAGAAAAGGCTTGACTTTGTATCACAGAAAAAGGGCCAAGAAATTTCCTGTATCATGTTCACGAGATCCAATGACTTGGTTTTTGGTTATTTTTTTTTTCCTTGGTCTAGATTGTTATTAATCATCAGTTCAGGGCATGCTTTTGTTTGTGGGTTGAAAATGATTGCAATATTTCTATTTCTCTTTCTAATTTCTCAATTCCATTTACTGCATGTTTTAATCCTTTGCTTACCCATCATGTATTATATGAGTTTTAAATGGTATGTTAAAATTTACAAACTTTTACGCACAAAATATCTGACTTTCTAAGATGATTGAGGATTTACGTATACTTTCACGTTTTATTGCGTTGGCATGTCTTATTTTGATTTCATGTAGCTACTAAAAGGTCTAGATTCAATTAGTGTTAGGTTTAAGAGTATTTTTCTAGACTATTAGGCATTCTGGGAACACACGAATGTTCCTATTCTTGGAACGAACGTTCGTGCCTATGCCACCAATGTTTGTGTGCAACCCTAACTTGTATACTTAGGGTTTTTATGATAGAGTTAGCACATTTTAAGCATGGTTAGAATTTTATGTGTTAAGCACTGCTCTTAATATATTTCTGGGTATGTTTGTAGCTATCGTAGATGTTTCAAATTTTGGAGGAGCGTTTGAGGTAAGTAAATAATTAAGTATGAAGCTGCATTTCTTAAAGTGCAATATGTCAGCGAACTTAGTACGTTCACTTTTATGTTACGAGCTTACAACTTTTCAATCTATTTATACTGTTGAAAGAATTAAATATTATATTCATATTTTGGGAATAACTTAACATTTATATCGTCTGACATGGTACACCGTTTAAGCGGAATAATAGTCATGGGCTACAATTATACAGGTTAACCCTATAATCAAAAAGGATATATTGATATGTTTGGCCTTAGATCGAATGGTTGATATTTGTGATCAATGCACCATTATTTGAATGTAGTCATTGTTATAGCTTTGCTAGTAGTGTGAGTCACCCGAGGTCAGACTCGATCGGGTGGCTAATATAAGACGATATGTTTATGCAATATTCGAAGAACCGGTATTATATTAGATGTTCTTACAAAAGCGCGCAAATCATGCTAAGAGGAGGTTAATGTCTCACGTAGATCATTTTGTTAACATATGACTTGATCAATATTATATGTATAGCATGATTTTATGGATTAAAAACCCAAGTGTACGATCGTCAGAATTATGACAATATTTCTCAAATAAAATCACTGCCTTTTTCTAAGGGGGCATAATGACAAGGATAGTACACAAAATTGCGAAAACCTCATGAGATTTTATAACTATGCTTAAAGCTCATTTCATGAACAATTTCATAGTGTTTCTACTTACTAAGTCATTAGACTTATTTAGTTACTTCTTTTACCTGTAAAATATATTAATATTTTACAACTTATCAGGATTTCAAGACATTGTGAGACAATTCTATGTGATAAAAATGCCAAGCGAATAGCTTGTATTCTCAAATTTGATTAAGCTACTTACCAGTTGTGTCTGTTTGGTTGCTCTGTAACTGTTATTGATGATAGTTATTATTAAGAGATTTATTGTTAATGAACTTATATCAATGATTCTCATTTTTGCTATTTACTTTGATAATTAGTGATGAGTCAGCTACCGATTAACTGATCTGGATACTCTACGTGTAATACTCTAGGTTAGTCAAATCAATTAACCAAATTTTGTGCATATTACGATGATTCCAAGCTGACGTTTTAAAGATTCTCTTTCTGGGAGAATATAGATATTCTTGAGTCTTATTCTTAGTAGTTTAAGACTAAGAGATGAATTATAAAGTTAATTACAAGTTAATTAATTTTTTAGAGCATGCATTACAAAGATGATAGAATGTGGATAATTCTTGGCCTTGATAATGATTGTTGCCAAAGAATTAGGAGTTTGCATAAGCCTCCAACATCATTGCGTGGCCAAAAGGGCTTTGTTGAAACACGCCAGACTTAAAACTCCATGCCCCCTTGAGCCTTCGAGAAGCTCATTCGATCCCAGCTCATCTAGTGAATTTTGGAATCATTTTTCTTATGCCCCCACCAAAACTTTTGCGTCATCCCATTAATTATTCCTTTACCGAGTATAAAAGAATAATAGTAAGTTTTCTTATGTCCCATATAAAATCTTATTTTAAGCACATAAACAACCCACTGGCACAGTTCAGCATCCTATATGTGCGTATATAATACTACAAGCCCATTGGTGGTTCGCCCACCTGTGGTTGGCAATAGGGGGTGGCTCGAGCCATTTCAATTTTTTTTTTCTCCATAATTTTATTTTGTTTTAATTTTTTTAAATAATATTAATGACAATTGCCAATTAGTTTGTCATGGCACGCCGTTAAAATATTAGACGAAACAGAGATAGAAGTATCATATGTATCTATCAAATTACTATAAGTACCATCTACTACACTTTTTAAAACTAAATGGTCCGTTTTTAGAAGTAAGCCACATTCACTAATAAAGCATGCATTAAACAAAAAAGAAAAAATTGATACGATTTTTATGCGATGCAACTCATACAGCTTAAGTCCTTGAATTAGTCAAGCTGGTTAGCAGGCGTAAACAATGGTCTTAATTAGTTGAGTGCTCATAGCGGATTTTATGTGCATGATATCTGCAATGCAAACGCAACAATCGACTAATAAATTGCATGATAGTCGGACCAAAAGAAAAGAAATAGGAAGAACAAGGAATTGCATGCACTGATTGCTCAACTTTAATGGTTGACGTGGTTATTCAACCTCACTTGCAAATGCAACAGAGAAAGTACTGGGATTATTTCATCTTTTGTTTTATTTGACCTCACCATTATTTGGAATTGAAAATATAGGTTGTCCATTTTGCTCCAAGTTGGCAAAAAAATCAAGGAAATTTAACGTTAGTACTGGAATTATTGCATCTTTTGTTTTATTTGACCTCACCATTATTTGGAATTGAAAATATAGGTTGTCCATTTTGCTCCAAGTTGGCAAAAAAATAAAGGAAATTTAACGTTAGGATGAGGGTGGGGCTAGTGAATTCTAAGGTTATGTTTGGTATGCGAAATGATTATTCCTTGAAATAACCTTTATTAAGAATTGAATGAATATAGTGAATCAACATCGTAAATTTGT
Organism: Betula pendula; assembly: GCA_900184695.1. Classification (NCBI taxonomy): domain Eukaryota; kingdom Viridiplantae; phylum Streptophyta; class Magnoliopsida; order Fagales; family Betulaceae; genus Betula; species Betula pendula. Next base: position 26,242 of record FXXK01001733.1, on the reverse strand, counting down.
AATAGCCATTTTCATGACCATTATGGAATGGTTTTTTTTTTTTTTTTTTTTTTTTTTTTTTTTCTTAATTCAATAAGGGAAAGGGTTACAAAGGGGGATCTTTCCCACTCTTGATCCGAAAGGAAGAAAGAGTGGAGGATCCTAAAATTGAAATAGGGGTGGGCTCCCCAACAACAATCCCAAATCGAAAAATAACAGTGCAACAATATATACAAAGGGTAGGAAATGGGACAAATAAATGACCCGGTCCTCTCAAGGGGCCGCATAAAGCGGTTTCAAAGGCTAAGAGATTGCAGAATAGGACGAGCCTATCTGAACCCCTGCGAAACACCAACAACAACCACCGGAAGGAGGTTGGAGCGGGAAAAGCACTGTCAAAGTCCGAGATCAGGACTGAAATATAGAGAGGTACCAACCCTAAAATCAATACAAAAGCCTCCGCTTCTAGATCTAAGCAGTAAAATACAAGGAGGCATTCCATAACCATATATGGAATGGTTATTCCTTTAATTGAATGAATAGACATTCCTCTTAAATTAAGAGGAATGATTATTCCTTCAATTGAATGAATAGTCAATCTTTCATGGTTATTCTAAGGCTAATGTATTTTACTAATTATATTCTTAATAAAGGCTATTCTTTAGAATAGCCT
>FXXK01001733.1:4631-20844 GCA_900184695.1 Betula pendula | reverse complement strand
AAAAAAAAATTAATTAATTTTTTATTTTTTTTAAAAAAAAACACAGCCACTCATTTGGCCAAATTTATTTATTTATTTTTTAAAAAAAGTGTAAAGATTTTCTTTTTTTTTTTTCAATTATTTTTTTTAAAAATAAACTACCACTCAATTAGACAAATTTAAATTTTTTAAAGTTTGGGGGACATTGTCAATTGGGTGGCAGTTTGAAGAGGGTATGTAGACTTTTTCAAAAACAAAAAAATCCTATTACCTATTGGTCGATGTCAATATTAGTTATACTCCGTTTGTTTTGGCATAAAATAATTTCTGGGAAATGTTTTTCATATTTTACGATATTTGGTGCGACGAAAAATAATAGTTAACAGAAAATATTTTCGGTTTGACCGAAAAAGCTTATTTAATTTCTATAAAATGGTTTCCATTTTTTAAAACCGTAATTAAACTATTTTTTTGAGTTTGAGCTTTTCATTCTCAAATCGTTGTACCACTTCCATAACATTGCCACACCCTTATGGAATACGTTGAACACCACCGTAACCCCTCTAGGACACCGTAGGGGCCTGCCCGGACTTCGCCGGGACCTCACCAAGACACTACCAGGACCCCACCGGGACCTTGTTAGGACAATGCCAGGACCTCGCCAGACACTGCCGAGACCCAAACCAAACTCTGCCGTAGCCCATCCGGGACTCCTCTGTGACATCGTCAAAACCCCAACCGATGTGCGAACACCAAAATTCAATATATAAATATCATGTACATGTTAGATGTATGTTCTTTTCTTTTTTCNAGTACTTTACTCTTAATTTTGTTAAGTCTTCCCTGTGATGATACTAAGAATATTTACATCTTTTAGCACGATTTCTGTGAATGTAGAAATGGACAAACTCATTTTCCCTCAGGAAAAGGTTTTTTACGAGGAATGCAAACCACCTAAGCCTACTTCATTGAAAAAAAGTTGACATACAATTGGTCGGAATGGATATTTTGAACCAAAGTACGGACCGTAGGGGAACTTACTCTGTGATTAATCAAATGTCATCCCCCCAATTCTTTTTGAAATGGGCCGGTACAGATTAGAAATATCAAGTCGAAAATCACATCCTATGGAAATTAAAGGATGGGTTAATTGTCACTATACTACGATTATATACAGCAATTAGACAAATATATAAATTGTTTTGCTTCATGTAAGCTATTAGACTAAAAACTGAAAAACAGCCTCCGATTGCAGCAACGCCCTCCCTAAGAAATATTGCAATGCACAAAGTTGCTCAAGATCATAAGCTAGCGTAATATATATTACAAGCTAGGTAATTTAGCAAAGGCATTCACTTAGATAGTTATATATGAAAGAAACACAAACTTAAATACTTGAATCAAAATGTTACATCTTACATAAAATGTAAGATGTAAGCAAAGGCATCTATAAACTCAAAAGCCTTTCTCATGGGTACTCCTCATATTGGACTCGGTTAAACCGAACTGAACGCGTACTTCTTCACATAAAATGGTACCACCGTTTGAAGATACAAGGATTAAAGAATAAACTTAGAAATTATGGGTACATGTAAACGAACATGAAAGAACTATTTATAGTCACGATAGAAGTGTTTTAATTCACGCAGGGATAAATGTGCACAAGAGATGAACACGAATACGTTGAAAAAATAAAAACATTTGAATGTTATTATTAATTATTAAATATGTACACATAGAAAACTGAAAAGACATCTAAGATTTATACTAGCAGAAAACAAAAACAAATTAATAAACATCTAGATTAAACAAGTATACATAGAAAAATGGAAACACAATTTGAATGCTTTTGGGTAGACTAATTAAATGGATACGCATAGAAAAATGAAAGGACATCAAATGTTCTATATAGATTAAATCAAGTTCACCATAGAGAAATTAAAAGACATTTATATGTTTATGCTTGACTAATTAAATGTATTCACACAGAAATACGAAAGATCATCAAATGTTTCAAGATAGATTAATTAAACATGCATGCATAGAAAAATGAAAAGACAATTGAACGTTTTTGATAAACTAATTAAACAAGTACTACACGTGGAAAAATATACAGATAATTAAATGTACTAAGAAAAAGGGAGAATAACTATTTTATGGCCACATAATTTTTCCTCTTTAGGCCGGGTCTTCTCTCTCTGAGAATTCTCTTTTTTTTTTGAAATGGAATTTGATTCTATCATTTATAAGATTGAACTTTCTTCTTGCTCAGCAATTACAATGCTTTGAATAAAATTAGGATATGAATCCTTCCATACACCGTTAAGGGATTGAAAAATAGGAGCCTTAGCCAATTTGTGTGCTGCCTCATTTGTCTCTCTCCTCGTATGAGAAACACACCATTCTTGAATGGACTCAAGTTGGAAGCGAATATCATCAATGACCTGTCCATAGCGACTCCAGCATATATCAGGTTGTTGGAGGGCTTGGACAATTTCCATGGCGTCACCTTCCAAATGCAAACGTTGAAAGCCCAGCTCAATACATAAAGAAACAGCTTTCCATAATGCCACTGCCTCAGCTACCGTTGGGTCCGTAATGAAGGGAATAGAGCAGCACATTGCTGCCAAGACCCTGCCAGCCCCATCTCGAAGAATAGTCCCTACTCCCATTCTCTTGGACTGTGAGTCAAGAGCAGCGTCCCAGTTGACCTTGATCGTCCCAGCTTCTGGTTTCTGCCACTTCCTCCTTTGCTGGTTCTGCCTGCTTCCTGACTCTGAGATATCATTTAATGAAGCCTTCCGGAAATCCTCCATTGCCCCTACACTCTGACGATAAAGCTGTACAGGGGAAATAAATTCCCTTTTGAAAATGAAGGAATTTCGTCTTAGCCCAGAGACGATGGGCAATAGAAGAGACCAGATCGAGATCATCATCCTCCAGGCGCTGCATCAGATTTTCAAATAAATCAAAACCGTCACTGGCCACAAAGGAGAGTTTTTGAATATTTGACTTGCACTCCGACCATACTGCTACCGCCGACTCACAACTCCATAAAATATGATCCACCGTTTCCGGAAAAAGCCCGCAGATAGGACAGACATCATCCGGTAAAATATGCTTTTTGAAGAGATTATTTCTCGTAGGTAAGGAATTAGTACAAACCCGCCAAATGAAGTTCTTGACCACTCCAGGGACTTTGAGAGTCCAGATTCTCCTCCACACCCGTTGAGACTTTGCAGGTTCAGAGCATTCACCCTGTTCACGTAGCATCTGTGCCTTTCCCAAGTGATATATACTCTTCACAGTGAATACTCCCTTTGAATTAGCAGCCCAAATCAATCGGTCCTGTTGACCCTGCGAATTCAGCGGCAGACTGCATATCCGATCAGCTTCTTCGGCATTAAAAATGGCATGTACTAGTGGCACGTTCCACCAATGAGATTCTCCATCAATAAGTGCACTCACCCGACCCTCTGGTTGCAACAATCGGACTGGAGATTGGATCCTATAAGAGGGGGAATCCGGGATCCATTGATCTTTCCAAATCCGGATTGATTCCCCATTTCCTACTCTCCACACCAATCCTGATTTTAGAAGTTCTTGAGATTTGAAAAGACTACGCCAGGCAAAGGAAGGACGTGATCCCAAAGATGCCTCCAAAAAACCAGAATTTGGATAGTATTTTTCTTTCAATATTCGGGCTGCTAAGGAGTCTTGGTGGTGTATAAGACGCCATCCTTGCTTTGCTAACATGGCCATATTGAAGCACTCAAGATCTCGAAAACCCAAGCCGACTTGCTGTTTGGATATTCCCATTCGGTCCCAACTCATCGAACTAATTTTAGCACCATTCTCCCTATGACCCCAGTAGAACTTATTCATCATCACATTGAGCTCACGACAGAGGGTTTTAGGTAGTTGAAATACACTCATAGAGTAGGCAGGGAGTGTCTGAATGACGGCCTTTAGAAGTATCTCTTTACCTGCTTGGGAGAGAAACTGCTCCTTCCAACCATTCAATCGAGCTTGGACACGTCCTTTGATGTTGGAAAAAGTGCGGTTTTTCGCTTGGCCCACCATCGCAGGCAGCCCCAAATACTTTTCATAACCATGAGCCGCCGATATCCCTGGGATAGAAAGAATATGAGATCGGAAAGCCCTTCTAGTATTTTTGCTGAAGAATATCGAAGTCTTGGCCCGATTAATTTTCTGACCCGAGGCGCGTTCGTAAATCTCCAACAGCTCGTGAATAGCACACCACTCCATAAAAGTAGCTCTGCAAAATAGCAAACTGTCATCTGCAAAGAACAAGTGGCTGAGACGGAAACCCCCTCGGGCAATAGGCAAGCCAGTAATATGTGTGTCTCGTTCAGCTGGTGTAATGAGAGAGCTCAAACCCTCCGCGCAAAGGAGGAAAAGATACGGGGATAGGGGATCTCCTTGCCGAAGTCCTCGACTAGGAAGAATCAATCCTTGAGGAGATCCATTAATAAGGATCGAGTACCGCATCGTACGGACACAAACCATGATAAGTGAAACCCATTGATCTGCAAACCACAGTTTTCTCATAATTGCTTCAAGATAATCCCACTCCACCCTGTCGTAAGCCTTGCTCATATCAAGTTTTATTGCCATAAAACCTTTCTTCCCTTTTAGGCGGGCCGCCATTGTATGTAGGGCCTCATACGCCACCAAAACATTATCCGAAATAAGGCGCCCAGGTATAAAAGCACTCTGATGGCGGGAAATGATGACTGGCAGAATCAGCTTCAACCTATTAGCTAAGACCTTAGCTATAAGTTTGTAAAGAACGTTGCAGAGGCTTATGGGGCGGAATTCTGTGACTTTGGTAGATGGTGAGACTTTGGGTATAAGAGCTATGAAAGTAGTATTGAGATCTTCATCAAATTTACCTGAGTTGAGGAAACTCAAAAACTGCCGCTCGCACATCAGCTCCTACCGTAGTCCAGTGCTTTTGGTAAAAACAGGCTGAGAATCCATCCGGTCTAGGGGACTTGAGAGGATGCATCTGTGGAGGAGGCATGATCAACTTCTTCAGCTTTGAACTCCCGCAGAAGGGTACAATTCATGTCCGAAAGTGACTCTGGCAGTGATATTCTTCAGACTATCCTCAATGCCCATAGGTCCATCTGATGTTAAAACAGACTGGAAAAACCGAATAAAAGCTTGGTCAATGTCCTCTTCTTTCGTCCAGAGGTGCCCCTCCTCATCAAAATCCGACTGAATATGGTTCTTTTTCCGTTTGTGAGGTAGCCCATGCAATGGAAACATTTCGTGTTTCCTATCCCCCTGCCTAAACCAATTCCTTTTGGCTCGTTGCTTCACGTTAATTGTCATCCAGTTCTAGTAAAAAATCAATTTCCTTTTGCAGTTGAAGAATGTGGTTTCTATGTTCCGGCAATTCATCCTTCTATAAGGCAGCTAACTGTTTTGTTTTTTGTTGAAGAGCTTTAGCCGAGTCTCTGAATTTGGCAGCACTCCAACACGACAAGGCATTTTGGCAATTTTGCAATTTGGAACGTGTCGACTGCATTGCATTGGTGCCAAAGCCTGAACCCGTCCAGGCACGTTTAACAACCTGCTTGCAGTCTGAGTCAAGATTCCAATTATCCTCAAATCTGAACAGCTGCCTACGTCTTCGTCTTCCCCGAGCAGTACTGAAACTAACCAACAAAGGTGTATGGTCTGAGCATCTGGCTGCTAATACTTAGACATCCACTTCCTGGAAAAGAGCACACCATGCTGAATTTGCTGTTGCACGGTCTAAGCGCTCCTTCATGAACTGACCAGCTTCTCTGCAATTTGTCCATGTATACTTGGATCCTCTATACCCCAAATCAACTAGTTGACAGACTTCCAACGTAGACCGAAACTGCTCCATCTGGCGTTCACTTCGGGGGGCTCCTCCTGATTTTTCTGTGGAATCAGTGATTTCGTTAAAATCCCCTACGCAAAGCCAAGGGATGGGTATAAAGTCTTTTAAGAAAACCAATAGTCGCCAAGTTTCTTCTCGGTGATTGCGATCTGGGTGTCCGTAGAAACCATTAAACTTCCACGGTTCTACCGACGCCCCCAACACAATAGTAGCATTTATATGATGCCTAGAGTAGTTTTGAATAAATACCTCTTCTGCTGCTTTCCAGAGTAAGGCAACGCCTCCACTCAAACCTACAGGATCAACGGCCAACATTCCTTCAAACCCGAGCTTATTGCGAATCAATTGTATACCTTCACTTCTGATCTTTGTTTCCATAAGAAACAAAAATTTGGGCTTCTTCTCCTCTACCATTTGGCAGAGATCCCGAACTGTTCGGGGGTTCCCAAGCCCCCGACAGTTCCAACTGATGAGACTCATTGGGCTTGGCGGGGCTCATCAACAGCCACCGCCAATTTTGAAGATGGGAAACCATCGATTGGAACAGACGTCCGTCCTTTTTTTATAGAAATGGATCCTGCTGCACTTTCCGTCAAATCTTCAACTAGCCGCTTCCCTGAAAGACCACTAGAAGAAATAGTTGCACCTGGGCTTCCACGCACTGCTCGAGCTCTCTTCTTCCAAGTTTTGGGCGACGAGGTTCTCCTCCCTAGCACCTGGGTGGAAAGAGTCGGAGCAGGGACACTTCCAAAAACAAAAGGTAAAGTACTCTGATCCCCCATAAGGGGCTGTTGATCACCATTGAGGCCTAGAGGGCCCAGCTCGCTGAGGCTATTTGGGCCGATCAGTGATACTATGGAAGACTTGTTGGACAAATTGCCCACTGGGTTGGTATCCGAAGAAGACTTAAGCCCAGATAGTAAGCAGGGTGGTGGCCCAGTAGGAGAGAGAACTGGGTCCTCCACTAAAGATGAGGTGGAGAGTGTTGGAGTGGCGTGAATAGGGCGTCCTATATCATTTTGTCCATGTGTGGTTTCCCTACTATCTGCCTGTGCCTTTAAGACAGTATTCTTTCCTTGTTGGTCACGAGTAACGGCCTTCATTTTAGTAATCACTTCCTCCGCCTGATTTTTTGTGTTACCTACCGCGACTCCCCAATTTGAACCGTTTCCCCTCTCTGCAACACCAGAATGGAAACTGTCCACCTGGGGAGTGAGACGTTGAGAATAGCCCCCTGAAATCGCGCTCTGTCTGTTACCATGAGGAGAAACGTTTACCGTCGCTGGGCCCGAATGGAAACTGTCCAGCTGGGATGTAATATTATGAGAAGAATCCCCTAAAATCACGCTCTGTCCGTTACCAAGAGATGAAACGCTTGCCGGAACTGGACCAGGATGGCTACCGGACTGCCGTAAACCCCCCTTCATGGCAGATGATCCGCCGTTCCAAGACGATCCACTGGAACGAACACCCATCGTACCTCCATAAGGTTTTCTCATCTCTGCTCGCAGCCATACTCCCCATTGGGCCCCTTCTTTCTCCGCCCCATCATGTTGTCTTTGGACTCCAGAACATCCTCGAGTCGTATGGAGAATACAGCCACAAGTGAAGCAAAATATAGGTAATTTCTCATACCTAAAGGACACCCAACAGGTTTTACCCCCTACATGGAGGGCCCTACCTCTCTCCAAAGGCTTGGAAAGATCCAGTATAACACGGAGCCGTAGACTACGACCCCAGCTACCTTCATCCCTTGCAACATCAACAGCGAGAAGTTCTCCGAGAGAATTCCCTATCTTTGTGCTGACGCCCTTGTTCATGCAGNGCAAAGGCATTTACTTAGATATTATATATGAAAGAAACAACAAACTTAACATACTTGAATCAAAATGTTACATCAAAGCATCTATAAACTCAAAAGCCTTTCTCATGGGTACTTCATATTGGACTCGGTGTAAACCAAACTGAACGCGTACTTCTCACATAAAATGGTACCACCGTTTGAAGATACAAGATTAAAGAATAAACTTAGAAATTATGGGTACATGTAAACGAACATGAAAGAACTATTTATAGGTACGATAGAAGTGTTTTAATTCTTTTTTTTTTTTTTTGAAATGGAATATCAGCCTTTCATTAAGAAATAGAATTAACATCTTGTTCAGCAAGTACAATACTTTGAATAAAATCCGGATAAGAATCCTTCCATACATGATCTAAGGATTGAAAAATAGCTGCCTTAGCCATTTGATGCGCTGCCTCGTTTGCCTCTCGCCGCGTATGAGAAATGCACCATTCTTGGATGGAGTCAAGTCGGCTACGGGTATCATCAATCAGCTGTCCATAACGGCTCCAACAAGACTCCGGTTGTCGTAGTGCTTGGACAACCTCCAATGAATCTCCTTCCATGTGAAGACGTGGAAGACCCAGCTCAACACAAAAAGATGCAGCCTTCCATAATGCTATTGCCTCTGCGGTTGACGGATCAGTGATAAATGGAATGGAGCAGCACATAGCTGCCAAAACACGACCAGCAGCATCACGCAGGATTGTATCAACTCCCATCCGTTGTGTCTGTATGTCAAGAGCAGCGTCCCAATTTGCCTTTATCATCCCTTCGTCTGGTTTCTTCCATCTCGGCATTGGGAAAGTCAGAGTACGTTCCCTTGTTGAAGCATCCGAAATGTGCAGGGATAAATGTTTTAATTCACGCAGGGATAAATGTGCACAAGAATGATAACAACGAATACGTTGAAAAAATAAAAACATTTGAATGTTATATATTAATTATTAAATATGTACACATAGAAAACTGAAAAGACATCTAAATGTTTATACTAGCTAAAAAAACAAAAACAAATTAAATAACATTTTAGATTAAACAAGTATATGAATAGAAAAAAAAAAGATTAAACAAGTATACATAGAAAAATGGAAACACAATTTCAATGCTTTTGTGTAGGCTAATTAAATGGATACGCATAGAAAAATGAAAGGACATCAAATGTTCTATATAGATTAAATCAAGTTCACCATAGAGAAATTAAAAGACATTTATATGTTTATGCTTGACTAATTAAATGTATTCACACAGAAATACGAAAGATCATCAAATGTTTCAAGATAGATTAATTAAACATGCATGCATAGAAAAATGAAAAGACAATTGAACGTTTTTGATAAACTAATTAAACAAGTACTACACGTGGAAAAATATACAGATAATTAAATGTACTAAGAAAAAGGGAGAATAACCATTTTATGGCCACATAATTTTCCCTCTTTAGGCCGGGTCTTCTCTCTCTGAGAATTCTCTTGTGCTGAGGGTGCGCGCACTACAAAAAAAATGGGTATTACCCACGTTTGTTTATTTTTATTATTTTTATTATTATTTTATTTATTTATTTATTTTTTTTTTTTAACATCGCTTTCGTAAAGCGATGTAAAATTCTAAGTTTAACATCACTTAAAAAAATAAAAATAAATAAAAAAAATAAAAATTACCACGCTTTTCGAAAAGTGGTAAAAATTTCATTGCTTTTTCAAAAGCGATGTAATATTTTACATTGCTTTTGGGAAAAGCAATGTAAATCTTGTTTTTTTTTTTGAACCCCACTTTCCTTTTCTTCCCGCTTGCCTGTACATTCTCTCCCTCCCTCTCCATTCTGAAACCCTCTCTATCTCAGCTCTCTCCCTCGCTACCAGTCTCTCTCTCGCTCCCCCAAGGTCATTCTCCCTCTCGCTCCCCAGCAGTCTCTCTCTCTCTCTCGCGCTCCCCAGTATGGTAGCCTCCCTATAAATATCACTCTCGATCCCCTTCTTTTTCGCTTTCATCCATTTCTCTCTCTCTCTCTCGCTCTCATTCTGTTTCGCTAACAGATTGAGGCACTGACAAAAACGCACCCGCAGAGAAGATTCGGATCATCGGGTTGAAGAATACAGGCCGTTTGATCTAGGGTTTTTGGATCTTCTTTCTTGTTCTTCCCTTCTTTGCTCTTTTTCTGTAATGTGATTGGAAGATCCAGTGGCTTCTCTCCTGTCTTGGCTCGAGATCCAGGCCAAGCACAGAGGAATCGGATTCGTGTTCTGGATTCAATATTCTCTAACTTCACCCAGGTTGAAAGGTTCGTTCTCTTTCTCTCGGTAATATTCTGTTTGGTTTATGAGAAAAGGTGTGAAAAGTAAGTGGATAAAGTATCGAATCCTAGATTTTCTTATTGTTTGGGTTTGAGGAACTGCGTTTTATTTTGAGCGGTAGGACTTTTTAGAATATTTTTTTTTCTTTTATTAGTACGTTCTTTCTATTTTTCTTTCAGTTTCTTAGCAGCCTAAGGGCGTATTGCATTTACACTTATAGTTCGGTCGCTGTTTTTTCTAGAATTGATTGTGAACATTTGATGTTTATTTGTGGTCCATTTCTTTCTGATTAATGATAATGGTATTGCAAGATTTTAAAGAAAACAGGTAAAATATGAAGAAATGGAAAACTGGGCTATTTTCTTGGTTGATATTGCTGCTATGTTAATGTTCTTGATGTGCATTGATTAATGTTGTATGACATGAATTATTGGAGATTCTTTTTATGGTCTTATTTATTGTAATGCTTTTTTTCCCTTTCAGTTTGTGTGTAGGATTTGTTAGTGTAAATGGCATCGAACGAGGGATTTCTGACGAATGAACAGAGGGAAGTGTTGAAGATAGCGAGCCAAAATGTGAATACTTTGTCATCGTCCCCAAAATCCCTGACATCTTTGCTTTCTGAACATAACATAAAAGCCCTTGCTGGTGGCAAGGCATCAACGGCTGGGTTATATTGCTGTGAGGCATGTGCGTCGGTCGCACTCGGGGAAGCTTGTGCGGGTGAAGAAGGGTGAATAACCTCGCTTTGGACAAAGCGTGTAATTTTTTTGACAATTCCAACTTTTACATCCCCTTTAAAGGGATGTAAAACAAAAAACATCGCTTTAGAGCCCTAAAGCGATGTTAAAAAAGCGTGGTAAACCCCCCCCCTTTTTTGTTTTTTTGGTTTTTGTTTTTTTGTAGTGGCGTCTCCTTTCGTTTGGTAAGTGGAGTAAGCTACTGTGATGGCGGCAGAAATTGAGACTTTGTGCGGCAGGCTCTCTCTTTTTGAGGGAGAAAAGGAAGGTATCCAGATTTTTGATGGGGAGCTTAGGGAAGGGCGAGCGATAATGGCTAGAAGTCTGGTAGGTCGAATTGGATCTGTCAAGAGGATTAATCGCGAGGCTTTTCGGTCTTTGATGATCCGTCTGTGGAAGCCCATGGGTTCGGTGGTTTTCAAAGAAATTCAGGAACATCTCTGGCTCTTCGAGTTTTCTAATGATAGAGACAAGGACAAAGTTATGTTGGGAAGACCGTGGTTATTTGATCAACACCTTCTTATTCTCCATGAATTTGAAGGATCCATTCCACCGACACAACTTGTTTTTTCTCATTCCCCGTTTTGGGTCCAAATCCATGATTTGCCCCTTATTTGTTTGAACAGAGGGGTGGGGAGGAAAATTGGGGATTCGTTGGGAGAAGTCATAGAGGTCGAGGTTCCCCAGGTAAAGGTACTGTTGGAGACGGAGTCTACGAATCAAGGTTATCCCTTGATATCACCAAGCCTCTAGATCACGGTAGAGCTCTCATTCTAGAAGGAAAATCGATATGGATATCCTTTAAATATGAGAAACTCCCTCTCTTTTGTTTTAATTGTGGGAGAATTCTCCATGGTCCTCAAGGATGTCCTAACCCCCGAATGAATTCTCTTGCAAAGCCAGAAATATCCAATGGGGGACTTGGCTACGAGCTGATGCTCAGAGGAAAGTTCTTAGAGATTTTACATGGGGTAGGTCTTTTGGTCCGGCTACAAAGGAGAAGACCTTGCATGCCATTTCACTCCTTATTTTGAAGAAAAAAGTAAGGACCGTAAAATGGTACGTTCTTTATTAGTAGAGAGTCATTTTATTCCGTACTTTTCTTTAAACTTGTTCGGACGGTTTCCAGCTCCGGCTGCACGTGGACCTGAGAACAGAGAAAACGTTAAACACAAGAGCTTGCCGGGGGTTGCCGGCGGGGGATAGCTCCGATGCCTAAGTCAGTATTTGTCTTGGCGAATTCCTCTAAGAAAACTCATAATATTTTTGTAGGGTTTTTTGTTACATACCTCTTTACCGAACCTTCCCCCCTTCTTATATAGTGGCGGACCCCCCGAGGCTTATTTAATGAACCCTTGTGGTGGGGCCCTAAGCTCCCCATTGTCTTCTATGCCCATGCGGGCCATTAATGATCCTTCGGTGGTTCTGTAGGCCCATAGGACTTCGTGCAACTGCTCCGCCCAAACACCATTCCTGTCTTCAAGCTTCTTCTTTAATATCTTAAAAATGGTCTTGTTTGTAGCTTCCACTTGCCCATTAGCTTGTGGGTGCCCTGGTGAAGAGAAGTAGTTCCTAACTTTGAGGTCTTCGCACCAGTCTCGAAACGCTTGACAATCGAACTGCTTCCCGTTGTCTGTGACGAAGGCATGGGGAAGGCCATATCTGCAAACTACGGACTTCCATAGGAACTTGGTGATATTTTGAGAGGTGATGTGTACGAGGGCTTCTGCTTCCACCCACTTAGTAAAGTAGTCGACGGCCACTACTACAAACTTGACGCCCCCTTTTCCGGGCGGAAGGGGACCAACAATGTCCACCCCCCACATGGAGAAGGGCCACAGAGATGTGATTGGAGTGAGCTCTTCAGGTGGGCTTTTCTGGTCGTTCGCAAACCTCTGACATTTATCACATGCTCTTACCATTTCCATGGACTGTTGATACATCTTCGGCTAGTAGTATCCAGCTCTGATGGCCTTATGGGCTAGGATGCGTCCCCCGGAGTGACTGCCACATACCCCTCCATGGATCTCCTTCAGAGCATAGTCAGCTTCATCTTCGGATAGACATTTAAGGAGTGGCAGGGTAAGGCCACGTCAATAAATGGATCCATCAACGGCAGTGTATTTGGAAGCTTTCAAGCATATTTTGGTGGCAGCCTTTCGGTCCGCCGGGAGTTGGCCTTCCGTAATATACCTGAATATCTCCCTAGCCCACTCTGGCAGGTCCCGTATCACACACACTTGGGGGCCACCCAGGATGGCTGGTGAAGGCAGTAGCCAAACCTGTTCTTCGGAGCCCTCTAGCTCTTCTTCTCGTGCTGACCCAATTCGTGCTAGCCTGTCTGCCTCCACATTCTCTTCTCTAGGGACCTTCTTCACATGGAAATGCGCAAACGAGTTACCAACTCCCTGACCTTCACAAGGTACTTCTTCATCTTCTCTCCCTTTGCTTCGTATTCGCCCAGGATGTGGCCCGCTATCACGCGCGAATCTGTGTGGATCTCAACATTTTTGGCTCCAAGCTCGTGAGCAATCGTCAAGCCTGCTATCATGGCTTCATACTCTGCTTCGTTGTTGGTGGTCTTGAAGTCCATTCGAATGGCGTGCTTTATCTCTTGACCCTCTGGGGTTGTTAGAACTATGCCAGCCCCACTTCATCTTTTCGTCGCCGACCCATCTACACAGATCTTCCAAAGATCATTGACTGGTTGATCTTCTTGGCTGCTAGGGCTCGTAAACTCTGCTATGAAGTCGGCTAATGCTTGGCCCTTTATAGCTGTTCTGGGCAAGTATTCAATATCAAACTCACCCAACTCCACTGCCCAGTTTACTAGGCACCCAAGGTGTCGGGCTTGAACAGAACTCTTTTCAAAGGGTGGTCGGTCAGCACCCGAATCGTGTGAGCTTGAAAGTAAGGCCTCAATTTCCTGGCCGAAGTTACTAGCGCGAAGGCTAGTTTTTCAATCTGCGGGTACCTGCTTTTAGCACCTCGGAGAGCCCTGCTAGTGTAGTATACCGGTCTTTGCACTCCTTGGTCCTCTCTTATCAGAACCGAACTGACAGCGGAATCAGATACCACGAGATAGACGTAGAGTGGTTCACCTTCTATCGTTCGGCTAAGTAGCGAAGGGTTAACCAGATAGCTCTTCAATTGCCGGAAGGCTTCTTCACACTCTTCCCCCCAAACAAAGGCTTTCTTCAAGATCTTGAAGAATGGCAGACACTTATCCGTGGATCTTCAAATGAACCTGTTGAGGGCAGCTATCCATCCCGTAAGCCGCTGGAGCTGCTTTGTGTTCTGGGGGGACTCCATCTCCAATACCGCCTTTTATTTTTTCTGGGTTGGCTTCGATGCCTCGATGCGAGACCATGAAGCCCAGAAATTTCCTAGAAGAGACGCCGAAAGCACACTTGGCGGGGTTGAGTCTCATCTTGTAACGTTTTAGAATGCCGAAGGTTTCCTCAAGGTCGGTTAGATGATCCTCAGACTTCAAGCTTTTAACCAGCATGTCGTCCACATATACTTCTATGTTCCTCCCAATCTGGTTTTTGAACATTACGTTTACCAGACGCTGGTAGGTTGCCCCTGCGTTTTTCAGACCGAAGGGCATCACCTTATAATAGTATAACCCCCGATCCGTGATGAACGAGGTCGCTTCTTGATCGAACTCATGCATCCGGATTTGATTATAACCCGAGAAGGCATCCATGAAGCTTAAGAGGTTGTGGCTTGAAGTAGAGTCCACCAGGAGATCGATCCTCGGGAGTGGGAAGCTGTCTTTGGGGCAGGCCTTATTGAGGTCTGTAAAGTCTACGCACATTCTCCACTTACCGGTAGATTTTTTTACCATCACTACATTGGCCAACCAATCAGGGTAGTCGACTTCCCTGATGAAATCCGCCTCCATTAGCTTGTCTACTTATTCAGCTACGGCTCTGTTCCGTTCAGGAGCAAAGTTTCTCTTCTTCTGCTTGACCGGCTTGGCAGCGGGGTCTAAGTTCAACCTGTGTGAGATAATGGCAGGGTCAATACCAGGCATATCCTCATGCGACCACGCAAACACGTCGACGTTCTTCTTTAGGAATTCCGAAATCTCGGTCTTCAACTCTTCTGATAACTGCGACCCGATCTTTACCGTGCGGTCCGGACCATCAATAGCTACTTCAACCAGGTCTTCGTTCGGCTCCGCCCTTTGCATTACGCCCTCATCCTTTATCTTGTAATGAACGGGGAGGATTTCTCTGGCTCGAGGCTCTTTAAGAGTCAGATTGTAACATTGGCGGGCCTCCTTCTGATTTCCCCGAACCACCCCCACTCCGTGGTCAGTAGGGAACTTCATCTTCAAGTGATAGGTGGACGTTATAGCCATTAACTTATTCAGGGTCGGCCTTCCAACGATGGCATTGTAAGCCGATGGTCTATCGACAACCAGGAAGTCTGTCATAACAGTCTTCTCTCTAGGGGCCGAACCTGCTGTGAGTGGGAGGGAGATCATCCCAATTGGGAGGACCTTCTCGCCTGTGAAGCCCACCAAGGGAGTGGGAGCCGGAACCACTTGCTTCTGTTCAATTTTTATCTTCTTGAAAGCAGGAAGGAACAGGATGTCGGCCGAACTTCCGTTATCGACTAGGACGCGGTGGATGTTAAAGTTCCCTATCATCAGGGTCACTACCAACGCGTCATCATGAGGGTAAAAGACCCCTTCTTCATCTTTCGAAGAAAATGTAACAGCATCCTGCTCTGTCCTGCGAGCCTTCGAAGGTCTTTCGAGGGAGAGCACTTCCTCGGAGGGCAACCTTCTGGCATAGGCCCGCTTGCCTGAGCTGGAGGAGCCGCCGACGATAGTGTGAATTTCTCCAACGGGCTCCCGATCCCTTTCGGACCCTGCCCGTCGGCGGACGTTGCGGTCGTCGTAACGTCCCGCTTCGCTGTCGGCTCGGCGATGCCTTGCCTCGCTATCGGCCCTGTAATTATCCGTACGGTTTCGACGTTTGGGGGGAGTGGTCGGACGCCGACGGTCGTCATGCGCGCGAGCCTCGTCACGATGACGCCGCTATGTGTGCGGTTTGTCGTACTTTGTTTGTCTATTAGCTGTTACGAACCGAGCCAGCTTCCTTCCTTTGATCATTCTTTCTATCTCCCACCGAAGGGAGACACAATCCTCCGTCTTGTGGCCATGATCCTGATGATAATCACAGTACTTACGCGTGTCCCATTTTTCTGGAGGGGCCTGCATTTTCTCAGGTCGCCTCAAACCCGAGTCCTTCTTGATCAGCGTGTATATTTCTGCTACGGTCGTGTTTAACGGGGTAAAATTATACTCCCGCTTAGCTATGGGCTTTTTCTTCTTAGGCAGCTTTTCACTCTTCTTCGAACTTTTCCCATGGCTGGAGGCCCCTTCTCCCCTGCGAAATTCCTTCTTCTTGGCCTGTTCCTTGGGCTTTGCGTCTCTTTCAGC
>FXXK01001732.1:98262-109357 GCA_900184695.1 Betula pendula | reverse complement strand
CTAGGATTTTTACCTCCATTAACAACTCCAAGGCACAACACATTCTCGCTAACCTGCACCATCGAGTTAGCACCAAATATGCTCCAGTAAACAGTCTCGTTCTGCAAAACAAGATCGATGGTCGGCACAGACGCCCCAAGACGCGTGCTAAGCACGTTCTTGGAGCTGAAACACACGTCGAATGGCGCCACAGAAGCCACCCTCGTGATGTTCCTGGCAGCAGCCTCGGCGATAAAAGCTTTAGTCAATGCATTGAAGATAGAGGTTTCCAAGACAGTGTAGGGGTTGACAGTGCTAATCTTAGTCCCGCCAAAACCTTCGCTATTAATGGAAAGCAATGTCGTGTTTATTGTTACAACCTTGTCATTAACCTTGATAGATTTTACGCCGATGAAATACTCCGCTGACGGCTCGCCTTGTGTGTAGGCTGAGGCTGTGCTTACAGGGTTGATAAACAGCGGGGTGTATGTGAGGGATTGAGAGACGTCGAGATTAGGACGTAGTACGTAAGGACCTTCCCCGAAGAATACGACACCGTTTGAGGTGGTTGCAAGATGTTAGCAAATTGCAATTTCCTGTGGAAGCTAAAGGCAGAAGCCAAACGTGAAGGAAATGCAATTCTAGTCCTACCGAGTCAGCCCATACCTGAAACCCCACTAGCGGAACCCTCCAGAGGGAAAGTTGGTGCGCAAGAGAAAAGGAATTTGGACACGGAAACTGCCCGGCTTGGGGTTCGACCCGTCGGTCGATTGGACCGACACGACATCTTCGGCTACCCTCACCACTGGGTGGCGGTGCGGGTGACGGAGGTTGCCGGGTGGTGACACCACATGTATTTGTTGTTGCAACCTGGCCGAGGGGCTGAAAAGCATCCCCACAGCCACTGGCTCTGGCTAGCGAGCATTGGGCTGAGTTGCACCGGGCAGGCGGGTATGTTGAGGACGAATAATTTCGCTCACAATCTACCCACAAAATTGGCCGCCGAGATCAAGCACCAGGCTTACTGGAACAAGTGGGGTTCTTTGGTTAATACGGGTGACGTATTGGGAGGGTGGCCGGCGTCTTTTGAGACCGGAACAACCAGCGCTTTTGGCCGGAAAGATTGTTGAGCAAAAGAAGGAGCAATGAGGAAGAGGAGGAGGAGGGTTAGAGAAGATGAAGTATTGATTAGAGGCAGCCATGGAAGAAAGAGATCAGAGATGTATTAGAAATGGTAAGGGAGGCGATCTTTATTTATAGTTGTGGCGTTGGATAAGAAGCCAACGCGCCATGCTAACGTCAAACGAGGCTGCCGAAGCTCAATCCAGAATATGACCTTTCTAAATGTTGACTTTCAACTATGCTTTTTTTTAATTGAGAAAAGCGGAAAGATGAGACTGTCGCTTTTACAGGTATATTATTAGAAGTGACGTAACATTTTTATAATTAATTGATCTTGAAAATGATTGAGATATTATAATTTTTATTATAAATTAACTTTTAACGCTTAATCTCGAGTTGATCCATTAAATCGATCACTGGTCTTTGACGGAGCTCTGAAACTCATATTTACATCAAAGAAAAGGAAAAAAAAAAAAAAAAAATCCACAAACTACCAAAGAAAAGTGACCACCGAGACAAAAGAGAAGCAGCATTTGCGAACACAAAATTCAAAACTTTTTATATAACTTACAAAAAAAAAAAAATTATAGAAAAATTAATTTTAATAATTGAGAAAATTGATAACAATTAATAAACAACTCTATCAATTAATAAACAACTCTATCAATTAATAAGGTAGGCCAAACCAACCTTATTATGCTTAAATTCTAGAATTTAGGAACACAATCTTAAAAAAATAAATCTATAAAAAAATTAGCATTAATTTAAATAATTGCAAACTCAATTAAGCAATTAAATATCGTGCAAGTGTTGAGCGAAGTTTTTATTCAACACTCTCTTGATGGAGCAATAGTCAAATGAGATTTTTGAACCATATTTTTAGATTTCTAGTGACGACCCGTTTTCATTTAATAAACATATATTATAATTATAAATGTTTTGTGAAATATAAAATTGTTGCCCTTTAAATCAGCTTTTCAAACACCAACAAATTTGTCTTCGTAAGATATTGAAATCAAAATATATGACAGTTTTACTTCGATTAGTTTGCTTAATTTCGTGATTATCAATTTGTTAGTGGGCCCATTAATTCGAGCATTCTTAATAACCCTCGACTTCCATCACTTTTTTCTTGCTAGAATTAATTCTAAAATTTTTCATGAAGTCGCGTATAATCTGGACTACATTAAAAAAACATAAGACGTTGGAGGTCGAATTATTCTCATCGCGTGTATGTTCCTCCATCTTAGAGAAACTCACCGACATTAATTGCCAAATTATGAATATATTATTCCATCTTATCCGTTATAAATATGTTTGTGCTGACAGAATGCGTGGGTCAATTGACTCATATAGCGGATTTGATAATTAATTAAGATGATAATCTTCCCTATTTAAAAAAGAAAAAAAAGAAAAAAGAAGATGATAATCTTCCCAGCAAGGCTACGGCCAATCTCAAGTTTTGACATTTTGGTGGGGCTTTACAAATCTGTTTACATAATCATTCATTAAATTATATTTTACTATTCTAGATTTTATTAATAATTATTTTAAAAATTACATCAATTTTAAAAAACACAAAAAAAATAAAAAATATATAGGGTGACATTTAGAAGTACTCTATTTACATATTTAACTAAAATTCTCCTCCCATCTTGTAATACTTATCGTTTATTTTGGTACAGAAAAATTTCAATAATTGTTTGTTATTGACGACAAGCCAAACTCATTACTACTTTGTATTACATTAATTATGTAGTTGAATTATCATAATAATTGATAATTATGGTCAAAGTCAAAGAGAAGCAATATTATCGATGGAGAGAGTTAGTTGGCATCAAGCAGCTCTTTTTGACGTTAGCCTTGGGTAGCTTTTTGTCCTAACATCACACCTCCCAACATTATCTACAAGCAACCCCCACAATCCCAGATGTATTTATTATACATTTATTTGTCCCTGAATTTTGGGTATTTTTTTTTTCTTTCTTTTTTTGTGAGTATGAATGTTAGGTTTTTAGCTTTGTATCATCACTACTCTAATTAAATAGAGTATTAGTTTTATTTATGTGGTTTTTTTTTTTAATTTTTTTTTTCTTGTGAAATTTTGGATTTGAGTCTTTTATAGGTTTTACAGGCCAACACCCTGGATAGTTTGATGTAGATCAAGCAGCATTTGAGTTTCTGAAGATATCTGCAGCAAATCAAAGTGTGGGCGTTCAAATTAGGTCCAGCACCCATTCGAACTACTTAAAGAACGAGCCATCAAAGGAGCTAGAGACTAGCGTCCCAACTTGCAGTTCGAACTGCAATTGGAACGCCAGCACAAAAGCTGCCATCCAAAGTGTTAGTTCGAACTGCAATTGGAACGGCAAGATCGATAGCAGACAGAGTCGTCCGTTCGAAGTTCAATTCGAATTGAACTTGGAATGCGCAGGAAACACAAGAGACAAATTCGTCAATGCCAAGTTGGTTCCAAGTTGCGGTTCAAACTGCACTTGGAACGGTGTGTTATTTTCAGTAGTTCAAACTAGCTACACCAAATTCTGTGACCGATTTATTTTTTATTTCTATTAAGTTTAGGAGTTTGTGGCCTATAAATATATGTTATAGTTAGAGCTTGCAATTTTTGATATAACCTATGAAGTTGACAAAAAATTAAAGGGTTAGAAATTGGTATAAATGAGTTGACCCGCTTGAGGCATTTAACAAACGGGTCAATCCGCTTAACTCGTTTATGAAATTATATATAATAAATACATATTAAAACGGGTCAAATGGATTATGTTTGGGTTAAAGGTTTTGACCCGTTTAATTAAACGGGATGTGTTCTGGTTGACCCTTAACGGGTTGGTGGGTTAACCTAAACCCGATCCGCCAACCCGAATTGCTAGTCATTGTACATTTTATACATTTAGGTAACCCAATAATGTAGCTTTGTTATAATTTATCAATTTTCAATAAAGATTACTAAAAGTTTGAGGTTTTTTTTTTTTCCTCAATTCTTTGATAGAATCGTGGTTTTTGAGAATAGTTGTGATTTGTTTGTTGTTTGACTCTTCAAACCCACTACGTCATATTGCATCATAATTATTAGTTCCTTTAGTCGGCATGAGTTTCAGACTTTCAAACTTAACTCTCCCTCTAACGAACTCAAACCCTAAAGGGTTTGTTCACTTGATTTTTGACACTTCAACAGCAACCAAAAAATGCCCCAACAAAGTACATTTTGGTATTTTTACTCATCTTAACCGGACATTTTGATATTTTCACTTGTCTCACTAGGGATAAAATTGACATTTCATGTATTTGTCGTTTATGTTAACAGAAAATTTTAACAGTGGAGGTTAAGTGAAATGAGCAAATAGTTTAGGTAGTATCTTGCAACTTTTTTAGTTTAGAAAAAAAAAAAAAAAAACCAATTAAAGTGATAGTTCATAAGGGATTAGTCATAAGTGTATTTTTTCCTAAAATATAATTTGTTTCTAAAGGTAGAATAGTATACTTATTAGTTATTATAATCTTTTTAAATCATTAAATACCTGGTTTTTGACCCAACCCATCGTTTCTAAAGCTAGAATTGCATACTTAGTATAATCTTTTTAAATAATCAAATAGCTGGTTTTTGACCCAACCCATCTCTTCGACGAAATGGCAAAATGGAGGGAAAATCTCAATGACAAGATCTGCACTTGTATTGAACATAAAATAACATACTTGCAAGATAGTCCCTGGCGTTTGTCATTATAGCAAAAATTGACATAATTAACATTCTTAATTCGTGAAATGGTAAGAATTTGCAAATTGAGGACAAATTGAGTTGCGACAAACACCTTGCATAGTGTAAATCAAGATTTCAAAATTTCACTTGTACAATAAATTATTCTTAAAATCTAACGTGATCTGATATAGTTTTTACACCCATGCGGGCTCTTGCTCTTTCATTATTTCAAGCTAAAGTCGGCTAACGCCAAAACACAACCAAACACAACAGAAAAAGGAAAAAAAAAAAAGAAGGTACAGATGGGTGGGGCCCACGTATGTGGTGGTGAATGATAATTATTTGAGTAAATATATATATATAAGCCTGCGTTGAATGAACAGTTATTCAGTCCAAGTATATGAACAGTATTTTTTAAATTTTATTTATTAAAAAAATAATTTTTTTCTTAATCTCATTCAATTCAAATTAAATTATTATTTATTCGGCCTGAACTGTTATATATAACGACTCTAATTATTTGGTTTCCGTACATAAGAGAATTACGCATGTTCAAGTTTAGTCAAAACAAAATCCTCGAGATCCTCGTGGTAAGAAAACGAAAAAAAAAATAATAATAATTTGTTAAATTGGTCCATAGAATCTGACCCTTTGACAAAAATAGCTCTCAAGTATATAAAAAGTGACAAATCACTCTTTACGGTTAGCTCACGTGACAAATAAATTCATTCAAATTCCGACAATTTTTTTTTTTTGGTCTTTATTAAATTACACATTTATGCTCAAAAAATTATAAAAATTAACAGAAAATAGAAGAAAAATGAGCACGACCACCCCTAAGACTGACTGGAGGGGGTGGCCAGGGGCGCATCCAAGGGTGTTGTCCTCCCAAAAATTTTAAAATGTTTTTTAAAATATATATTTTTATATATTTGTTTATTTTAAAATAATAATTTTGTCCCTCTTAAATTATTTTTTCAAATTTTTCTCCTTTTTAGCTTAGAAAACTGAAAATACCTTCATATATTTAAGTTTCTCTACTCTAATTTGGTTTGAAATTTTGAAGCTCTCCGACATCATGTAAAAGCATCAAAATCACTCATACCAATTTTTTGATTATGCCTCTTATATGTCTTTCTTCTCTCATAATTACATCGTTTCAATGTAAAGCTGCAATTCTTATTCTCTGTAAAGAGGCTCTCTCTTTCTCTCTCATAGAAGATGAGAAGGTATAAATTAAATATTTAGATTTTTTTGAAGTTTTATGTACTAATTAATTATTGCAACAATCACAAACACATGTGGAGAAACGATATATATTAATTTAAGTTCGTCCCCCCACATTACAAACCTTGATTTCTTCCCTGAAGGTGGCTAAACCATTTTTAAATTCAACAAGAGGGGTGGTTGAACCACTCCCATAGCCTTACGGCCTTAGATGATTTGGTCATTTTCAAATTCAGTCATAGGAGATTGCCAAACCATCCTAAGATGCACCCTCATTTTTCTTTTTTTCTTTTTTTAAAAAAATTATTTTTATTTTTTATTTTTGTAATTTTTTGAAAATAAATGTGTAATTTTAAAAAGATTTCGACAGAAACAACGAAATTTATACCCAAAAAATTATTTGTCACGTAGCCATAAGCAATGAGTGATTTGTCATATTTTAGACTCTAAGGAGCTATTAATTAAAAAAAAAAACTCTTTAAAGAGCTATAATCAAAGAGTCGTGCTAGGCGTCCGTTTCCTAGAAAAAAAAATTAAAAAAAAACGTTTTTTTCTATTAAAAAACAGGCTTAAACTTATCCAATTCTTATTTTATTTTTTTCCTAAGTTATAAAATGAGGATGAAATAAGCCTGAACCTGTTTTTTGTAAAAAAAAAAAAAAAAAAAATTCTTATTTTTTATCTCAATAGAAAAATAGAAAAAATATTTTTTTTTAACAAAAAAACATGTTCAAGCTTATTTTATCTCCATTTCATAACCTTAGAAAAAAAAAATAAGAATTAAATAAGTTTAAGCCTATTTTTTAATAAAAAATAATAATTTTTTGATTTTTGATTTTTATTTTTCATGAAAAACGGATGCCAGCGTCGTCCAGCTCTACTCATAATCAAAGGGTCAACCCCAAGAATCCACCACTCTAATGAATCACAAAAAATATAAGAAAAAAAAAAGGAAAAAAAGAAATCCACCACTCTCACCGACATATCAATCGAAATCCAAACTCAAAACACACAACCCACATTTCTCTCTTTGAATCCAAAAACCCAACAATGTCTCTCTCGGTCGTTGTCTTTTTCTCACTAATTTCCTCTCTGCCTCTCTCTCCAAACAGCCCTCCTAGCTCCTATTCACAAAGACAACTCTACCCTCCAATACACCGTCCAAATTTACCTAAAAACCCCTCTCCAACCCTCCAAACTCCTCCTCGACCTGGGCCTTCTCCTGGCTCGACTGTTACCAAAACTACACTTCATCTACTTAGAGGAGAGCTAGAATATCTACTAGAAATTCTTTTAGGGAATTAATTAACATTTTTTATTTTTTTTTAAATCAAGGGAGGTCATTTCTTTATTTGAAGAGGTAAATCTTATTTAATTTAAAATAATAATAAAAAAATGCTCGTTAATCCTCTGTAAAAAAATTTCTAATAAATATTTAAGTATTTTCTTTCCACTTAGCTGCACATTCCCTGCAATGCCTCTCTCTGTGCTTCGCTCCACTCACTCGCCTGTTCCAACTGCTATGACGCGCCCGCCCCCGCGTGCGCCAACGACACATGTGCTCTCTTCCCGGAGAACTCCATTATGCAAAAGGCCACCATAGCCAACGCGATCATCGACTCGCTTGCGTTGCCCACCACGGACGGGTCCACTCAAGGCCGACTCGGTCTCATCCCCGAGTTCGTCTTCTCGTGCTCGCGAACATTCCTCCTCCAAGGCCTCGCCGATGGGGCCATCGGCCTGGCCGCGCTGGGCCGCTCCAACTATTCGCTCCCGGCGCAGGTTAGTGCCACCCTCTCTTCCCCCCGCTATTTTGCGCTGTGCTTGTCTGGTACGCGCTCGGATCCGGGCGTGATGTTTGTGGCCACAAGTGGGCCTTACTACTTTAATTCTTTAATTTCCAAAATTGACCTCTCGAAATCGCTTATTTACACTCCGCTTATTCTGAACCCGGTCGGGAGCACCGTGATAACGTACTATCTGCAACCGTTTGATGAGTATTTCATAGGTTTGACTTCAGTAGAAGTCAACGGGAAGGCCATGCAGATCAATGGCTCGCTCCTGACCGTCGATGAGAACGGGTCCGGTGGGACCAAGATCAGTACCGTCCATCCGTACACTCTACTGGAGACGTCTATATACAAAGCTTTTACTGAGCTGTTTGTTAGCGAAGCCTCTGCTTTGAACCTCACCGTAACGAACATGGTTGAGCCATTCGGTGTGTGCTATCCAGCAAAGGACGTTTTTAGTACGCGTGTGGGACCGGCCGTCCCGACCGTCGATCTAGTGATGCAAAGCAATAACGTGTTCTGGAGGATTTTCGGGTTGAATTCGATGGTCAGGATATCGAGGGATGATGCGGACGTGTGGTGTTTGGGATTTGTGGATGGTGGGCACAATGCTACGACGTCAGTCGTGATTGGAGGGCATCAGATGGAGGATAATCTTCTTCAGTTTGATCTTGAATCAAAGAGATTAGGATTTAGCTCGTCAATTTTGGCCAAAGGGACCGCATGTTGCAACTTCGATTTTACTTCCAATCAAAATCTCAAATAATCCCTTTTGTGTTTTTTATTTCTTATTCTGTCTGTTTTATTTAACGGCCACTTACAATGTGTCTCTTAGAAGAGAGATGTTGCATGTAAGTTCTTCTTTTGTGGTTTTAGTAAGCGTATTTGGAAGGAGCTTTTACAATGGTGATGTTGTTTTCACTGATTGGGATGATATTCTCCAATGGGGTATTGGGCAACTTACTGGTAACTCAATGAAAGCCACTCTTTGGGCAGTGTATCATTTGTGGAAACAAAGAAACGGTATCAGACATGGCAATACTATCAGATCAGACGAATTAGTTCTTCAGTAGATCATATGGGGAATTAGATCACGGTCATTGCAAAGAGAAGGTTTCGGAGATATAGTGAGAATATTATGCTGTAAAATAACAGGGATATTGATGTTCATTTACTTGTATAGTTTGATTGTTTTGGTATTGTTTTTGTAGTCTTGCATTGTTTGTTCTGTAGGTTGGCTCGGTTCTTGGTTAGTCAATGGGTGTGTGGCTGATTTCTAGCGTGTAATTTGTTGTGTGTTGCAGATCAGTAATTGTGTAGTTCATCTGATCTGACTGTACTGCAAATTTGCCTATTAGTTTGAGTCCCTGTTTGGAGTTTGGTAGTTTGCTGTTTGCTGTTTTTGCAGCGGGAGGTCCAATTTTTCTTATGCCAAAGTGTTTTGTAGCAAGAGTGTGTTTTTTAGGGTTAATACATTTTTTAGCACTGAGTTTTAACGTTTTTTTTTTTTTTTCACATTAGTTTCATTTTGAGATGTTTAATAACCTAAGTTATGATTAAAAACATAGGCGATACTTGCAGTTAATTTTTCAAAACATTGTTAACGGTCGTCCATTGAAAACGTCATAAAAAAAGATGTTGCATGTAATAATTGTAGAATATATATATCTGAGAGCTTTTCGATGAATATTTAGGCATATGATTTCACCGGTGAGATAGCATTATTAGTCAGCTTTTCCCAAATTTCCAACAGGTTTTTAATAGGAAAAAATACATTTAACCCTCACAAGTTTGTGGCTTTTGTAATTTTGTCTTCAATATTTAAAAATTGGCAATATATACTCACTAAATTTTTAAATTTTGCAATGTAACTCATCTATTAGAAAATTTCGTCTTTCGTGATGAAAAATGTGGCACGTGCCAATAATTTTTTTAGAAAATTCCTTCTTCTTTGGAAGAATTGTCTAACGGATGGGCAACATTGTAAAATTCAGAAATTTGGTGGGAGTATATTGCCAATATTGAAATATTAGACGCAAGATTAAAAAAATAGTCAAACTTCGAAAGATTAAATATATTTTTCCCTTTTTAATACACATACGGGCAAAAGGCACACAAGTTTTGAGACCTATGTTTTTTTTAAGGGGAAAATATATTTTACCCCTTGACGTATGACCACTATTGCGTTTCAATCTTCAAAGTCCAATTAGTGACATTCAACCCCTACAAACTACCAAATTATGACAAGTTAGCCCATCCGATGAATTTTCTTGTCTTTTTAGACAGAATGTTAATCATGTGCGTCGCACGTGATGTTTAATCACCTAAAATTCTAAAAATGTCATAAGAAAAATACACTTTACTTCCCTTTCCCGAAGTATGATCACTATTACCGTTTAGCTACCAAAGTTAAAGTGGCATGCAGGCCCCACAAACTATAAAACTATGACATATTAGCCGCTCCGTTAAGTTTTTATCTCTTTAGACAGAATGTCAGTCACATGCGTCGCAAATGACTTCTAATCACCTAAACTTCCCAAAATGCTCATGGGTAAAGTGTAAAAAAAAAAAAAAACAAACAAACACAAACAAAAAGTAGAAAGAAGAAAAAAAAATTGGGGGTGATTCGGCCACCCTAAAATGGTCAAATAGAGGTGGTCGAAACCACCCTTAAATGGTTTTGGGTGTCTTGGCCACCTCTATTTGACCAGAATGAGTATGCAAAGCCACCCCCATAGGCCATGGAGTGGTTTGGCCATCCCAAAATGGCCAAATGAGTGTGGTCGAAACTGCCTTTAAATGGTTTTGGAGTGGCTCGATTACCCACATATGGCCGAACTAAGATGAAGAACTATCTCCACAGCCGATGGAATGGTTTGGCCAGCCCCAAATGGTATAATGAGGGTGGCTAAAATCACCCCTAGCTAGTTAGGGGTGGCACACCATTTGGGGGTGGCAAAACCATCCCCAATGGCCATGGTGGCTATTTAGCCACCCCTAAGGCGACCATAAGGGGTAGTTGAGTCACTCCCAATTGTTTTTCTTTTTCTTTATTTTTGTTTTGTTTTACTTGATTTTGATTTTGTTTTTGTTTTTTTGTTTTTGTCTCATTGAACAAAAATAAAAGATTTAATTTATGCAAAGTCTCTATAAAAATTGGGAAATGCTACAGTATTTATTTGTAACATTCTCTCATCCTTATATTTTTTAAAATTACCATTGGATCTGTGATCTCCATGTGTAAACGTATATGTGAATC
>FXXK01001732.1:39113-97604 GCA_900184695.1 Betula pendula | reverse complement strand
TTAGAAAAAAAAATAAAAAAAAATAAAAACCACAAGCTTGGGAAAATTAAAAAGGTTAATCCTAATCCGTTAAGATTAACCTTTTTAAAAATAAAAAAAATAAAAAAAAATAAAAATAAAAATAAAAACCACAAGCTTGGGAATATATATTTACCAAATTTTTAAATTTTACAATGTAGCTCATATATTAAAAAATTTTGCCTTCTGTGATAGAAAATGCAGCATGTGCCAATAATTTTTTTAGAAAATTCCTTCTTCTTTGGCGGAATTGTCTAATGGATAGGCAAAATTTTAAAATTTAGAAATTTGGTAAGGATATATTGCCAATGTTTAAATATTGGAGGCAAGATTAAAAAAAAATCAAACTTCAAAAGGTTAAATATATTTTTCCCTTTTTAATACACATACAGGCAAAAGGCACACGAGTTTTGAGACCTATGTTTTTTTTTAGGAAAAAATACATTTTATCGCTTGAAGTATAACCACTTTTGTGTTTCAACCTTCAAAGTCCAATTAGTGACAATCAACCCCAACAAACTATCAAATTATGACAAGGTAGCCCATCCGTTAAATTTTCTCATCTTTTTAGACTGAAGGTTAATCACGTGCGTCACACGTGATGTTTAACCACCTAAAATTCTAAAAATGCCATAGGAAAAATACACTTTACTCCCCTCTTCCGAAGTATGATAACTTTTGCCGTTTAACTACCAAAGTAAAAAAAAGTGGCACGGAGGCCCCACAAACTATAAAACTATGACATATTAGCCTCTCGGTTAAGTTTTTATCTTTTTAGACAGAATGCCAGTCATGTGCGTTGCAAATGACTTCTAATTATCTAAACTCCCTAAAATGCTCATGGGGTAAAGTGTTTGACTTTTTTAAAACAAACACAAACACAAACAAAAAACAAGAAGAAGAAAAAAAATTGGGGGTGGTTCGACCACCCTAAAATGGTCAAATAGGAGTAGTCGTAACCACCCTTAAATAGTTTTGGGTGGCTTGACAATTCCCATTTGGCCAAACTAAGTATGCAAAGCCACCCTCATAGGCTATTGAGTGGTTTGGCCACCCCAAAATGGTCAAATAAAGGTGGTCGAAACCACCCTTAGATGGTTTTGGAGTGGCTCGATCACCCACATTTGGCCGCACTGAAATTGAAGAACCATCCCCACAGCCAATGGAATGGTTTGGCCAGCCCCAAATAGTCCAATGGGGGTGGCCAAAACAACCCCTACCTAGTTAGGGGTGGCAAATCATTTGGGGGTGGCAGAACCATCCCCAATGGCCATGGTGGCTGTTTAGTCACCCCTAAGACGGCCATAAGGGATAGTCGAGCCACTCCTAATTGTTTTTCTTTTTCTTTATTTTTGTTTTGTTTTATTTGATTTTTTATTTTTGTTTTATTTTTTACTTTTTCTGTTGTTTTTTTAACACTTTACCCTACGGGGCATTTTTGAGACGCTGACATTTAATTCGAAAAGACGGAAAAAACTAATAGGTGAGCTAACTTGTCACAATTTGGTAGTTGTGGGGGTTAAAAATCATTTTTTGAACTTTGGAGGCTAAAACGCAAAAGTTGTCATACTTGGGGGTAAAGTGTGTTTTTCCCTGGAGGCGTTTTTGGGAGTTTAGGTGGTTAAAAATCATGTACAACGCACGTGACTAACATTCCGTCTAAGAAGACCGAAAAACTTAATAGAAAAGTTAACTTGTCACAATTTGGTAGTTTGTAGAGGTTCAATGACACTTTTTAAAATTTAGAGATTAAAATGCAAAAGTAGTCATGAAAATATACTTAAATTCTTGAAATATCATAAATGTTTGACACATGATCATTCAAGTTTAACTCATATCAACAATGGCACCACATGGCACTTGGGCATAATGGGCATTCAATGGTTTTTGTGTGGAATAACCTTAGGGATGCTCTTGGTGGATGGATTTGGCTTAGGTGCTATAAAAAAGTTATAACATATGTGCTATAATGTTTTTAGTAGTTGAGATTTAATTTCAAGTTTTTATGAGAAAGAAAGAGAGAGTAAAATTAAATTTGGACCATTAGAAAAACTACAGCATATGTGATGTACTTTTTCCAACGGTTGAAATTTAATTTTAAGTTTTCAAGAGAAAAAAAAAAAGGAAGAGCGAAGGAGGTCCGGCTGTTTGAGAGGGAGAAATTCAAACTTGAAAAATTGTTTTCGAAATTTAAAAAGGAAATAATTTTCCAAAACTAAAGAAGTCCTTTTGGTTGATTATCATTTTCGGTTACACCAAACATTGAAAAATACATTCTAAATAATATTTTATACCAAAACAAATGAAGCATAAATTGCAAACAATATGTATCTGAGCACATACAATTAATCTACATAAAACATGGTTACATGAGTAAGCTTCATATCAAAACTTCAAACGCAAAACAGAGCAAGCTTCACATATACACATGTCTTAATCTAATGAAAATGTAAAGCTTAATGTGGAGTTCATCACATGCCTTAATCTCATGCGATTTCCAAAACAGAATAAGCTTCATATCAAAACTCTTTAGATATAAATTACGACCGTTAGTCATAGCATTAACAATACAAACTGAAATCTCTAAACACAACCTTCTTCAACTTTAACTACAACAAACCAACAAATAAAAACAAAGAAATCAAAACAAAAAAGAAGCAAAAACAAGAAAAATTCAATTGAAGAACCTGTGGATTGCTTTAACGGAGTGAAAGAGATCCATAGATATATAGCAATCTCAATGCTATTTATCGGTATTAGATTACATATATCTACATCATGAATCAAAAAACATAGGATCTAAATCAAAGATACGCATGCGAAAAGCACTGAAATAATAATGGGTTAAAATAAAATTTCTCGATTCCTATCCTTGTTACCTTAATTAGAGTTAGAGGAAGAAGTTTGTTTGGAAGAGCTCAATTTTATTTTATTTTATTTTTTATTGGGGCTTTGGGGAAAGAGAGAGAAAGAGTGTTGTCAAAATTAAAAGGGGAAAATGCATTTTACCCCCCTAAAGTATACTCACTTTTGTAATTCTGCCTCCAAAGTTTAAAAAGTGACAATGTACCCCCTCAAAGTTTCAATAATTTTCAATGTCGCCACTCCGTCATTCTCAACCGTCTTTCACTGACGGAATTAAGGGCATTTTGGTCTTTTCCCAATATATATTTATCGTTAAAAATATCTAAACCCCATGATGCAATTGGACAATGACTTTGAATATTTTACTTATGAAATATTTTTGCTATATTGCAAGCAAAATTCGTCTAAAACATATTTTGTAATTAAAGTAGTTTTTTGACACTTGATAACCTATTAATAGAAGTATCGAAGGTTTGAATGTACATCAATTGTGTTGAGAGATTCATTAATTATTAAATTAAGTTTTGAAGTACTTTGAATGATGAAATTGTGAATTACATTAAGAATCTATACAATCTACTTCAAGTGTCACTAGAAGATGAGAGAGAGGATTATCCTTTTTTTTTTTTTTTTTGTTGAGCTAGAGAGGATTATCTTAAGCTAGGTGTCTTAATGTCTAAGCGTCCTCCAATTATTAGAAACAAAAAAAAAAAATAAAACCACAAGCTTGGGAAAATTAAAAAGGTTAATCCTAATCCGTTAGACAGACACCACAAGCTTGAGGCACAAGAAAAAATAAAAATGAACAAGAAGAACATACATTTACTGAGCGCAAAACGCGGTGGGGGTAGTGACGTCAACAAAGCCGCGTGATTCCTAACGGCTACTCTCTAACTCAGCGCATATAAGAAGCGGGTTTACTCTCACTCACCGCACACAACTCGTTCGTCATTCTTTTTACTGCAATCGCACAGAAAAAGAAAATTTCTCCAATTCAAAATCGCTGCGCTCTCTCAAGCGGTCCTCATTGCCAAGAACGTTTTAGGTATTCTTCTTCTTCTTGTTCTCCAATTCCCGTTTCCTTTTTTTTTTTTTCTCTCTGTTTGGTTACTCGGAAAATAGTAGGAAAAGAAGAGGAAACCTGATCGTTTCTGGGTGTCTTCCGTAACCCAGTTTTCTCCAATTTTTTTTTTTTGGGCTCGTGCCGTTTCTGATCAATCAAACAGAGCGTTAGGGTTTCGAACGTTGTTGGTCCAGAAGATTTTATTGCTCTGTTTCTTTCATTTTTTTCAGTCTATTTGGTTACTCAGAAACAGTGGGAAAATTAAGGAAAACCTAGCGTTGCTGGCTTCGCTGTATATTTTTTGGCCTTGTGACGTTTCCGATCAACCAATCAAAGCATTAGGGTTTCGATTCTCGAATGTTGTTGGTCCAGGATTTTGTTGCTCTGTTTCTTAAATTTTTTTTTTCTGTCTGTTTGGTTACTCAGAAACAGTGGGAAAATTAAGGAAAACCCGTGCGTTGCAGGCTTTCTTCCATAACCCATTTTTCGCCGTTTGTTTTTTTTGGCTCTTTCCGTTTCCGATCAACCAAACAGACCTTTAGGGTTTCGAACGTTGTTGATCCAGAAGATTTTGTTGCTCTGTTTCTTTTGCTTCACGATTTCTACGTTCGTTTTTCTGAAATTGTAACGCTGTTTTATTAAAACTACGTCAATGTTTCTCTAATGGGTAATTAATAAGATTATCGTCTGGCTTTTGTTGGTGTATATGTGTCTGAATGTTGGTTGTTTCCATCAAACAGGTCTGGGCGATTCCACTCCTCAAGCGAAAGATCGTAGAAACACTACAAGTTTTCAGCCATGATTTTTTTTGCCAGGAATCCTGTTGATCCCAAGAATGGGGACAAGCGTACGAGAGCGGATGAGAAGCCATGCGTCCCAATGTTTTCAAGTGACACGAATGGTGTTGAAATGAAACCACGGCTTGTTTTCAAGATAAAATTGCCTCCGGCCGACAACAAAGGAAAAGAGTCTTGCAAAGTGGATGAGAAGCCTGCAGTACTCCCAACGCCTTCAAGTGGCGGCATGAATGGTACTGCTGAAAAGAAACGACCTCTTGTTTTGAAGATCAAATTGCCTAAACAGACTGATGATGCGAGTGTGAACAAAGGAAATGAGTCCAAGGCTGCAGGAGTTATTAAAGAGACTGATGTGAAATTAGTAGCCAAGACTTCAAGTGGTGGCATTGGCATTAGAAATGGGAAGAACCCTTTTTCTCATCGCCCAAAAAAATCTGTTGTTACCAAGGATAGATCATCAGACGAGAAGTCACTTCCAACATCTTCTAGAGGCATCAATGGCCCTGTTATGAGGGTCAAGCTGCCAACACCAAACAAGAATGGGATAGATTTGAGTGATCCGAAGAAGGCCATGGATGAGAAGAAAGAGCGACGTGTGATGAAGATCAACATGCCTGCATTAGGCCCAAACAAGGTGGAACAGTACATGAATATCCAAAACACGACTGTGCAAGTGCAACAAACAGAGAAGAGATGCTTGGAAAAAGTGGCAATAATGGATGAGGAGGCATTGGAGTTGAAACTTGAAGCCTCGAAAAGGAAGCTACAGCAGAGGTACCAACAAGCTCAGAATGCCAAAAGGAAGATTGAATTCCTAGATTTCAAGGACATCCCTAAGCCTCAGAATCAGAATGCTCCCAAGAGATCCAGGAACCAGCTGCACTACAGACGTTCATAGGCTAATAATTTTGAAGATCGATCTCATCTTTTTTCTTTTATTCCACTGAAATTGAATCATCTAGATTTAATTTGTACAAAAATTAATATAGCTAGTTAGATCCATGAAATATCTAGATAGGAACCAGTCACTATCTTGTGGTGTAATTGTTCTTTCGATGATCAATTAAGTAATTACTTTGATATTTTCGTACGTCTATATTAATGTGAATTAACTGACCTTGATATGTTTGCTTAATTGGTGCAGCTGCCTCTTATTTTAGTTATGGGTTTATAAAAAACATGTTGACCTTCAAGGAAAGAGCGTAGAAATTTGCTTGTGGGTTGCAAAATGAATGTTACGGTTGAGTTTATAATTAATACTCCCATAAAAGTATTACTGATGTTATTTTCCATCATTAAACTGTTCTTGGAATATTCTATTTTCTTGAGGACATTTTGGGTAGAATCCAGCCAAGTGGTCAAGTATTTCTGAAGACACAACGTAAGAATGTGAACGACCACCGATGTCTGATTCTTCTAGAACTATCAACTTATTATCCCACGAAACTGCGCGTATATTACGGGCTTGCACGAAGGCAGGCGTCCTCTGCAACAGAGACAAACCTAGATATTGCAATAGAAAAGAAATTTTTTTTAAAAAAAATTTAAATCAAAATGTATTTCAATTTAAATTATTGTAAAACAATAATTATTTGCATGGACTACCATTTTAATGTAAATTAAATCAAAATGCATTTTAATGACAGTTAGTTGCATCAAATCATTTTTAGGCAAGTTTCTATCATTTTGATCTTCTACCATTTCATTGTCAGCATTGTAAATCTTCAAAAAAATCATCACAACATGAAATTATCTCAAATTCTTTACTACTAGTACGTACAATCTTAGAGATCCTGCAAGAGGAGAGAACAAATAGTACAATTTACTTGAAAAACAAAATGCAAAAAGAAAAAAAGAGTAAAAAATTTATAAAATCTTTATAAACATAAGTTGATCAATTAATTAATATGTCATATTGACACATGCAATGGGCAAAAGACAAATAGCATAAAAAATTTGTTTTACATGTAGATTGACTTGATGAAGCATTGCAAAATCATGAAGCACATGGTAAATAAGGATTTCCTTCGTATTCAAACTCATGAAGCAAGACAAAGAAGAGGATATAGACTGGGAAGTCAAACAACCTTCCTAATTTGCTATGCCATCTTTTGATGAGGAGTGGCAGAGTTAGAATTTTTGTTTAGAAGGACAAGATTAATATATATATATATATATATATAAGTCATGAAACAAATAAATAATTAAAAAAAATTAATTATTGTTTAAAGTCATGGTTAACTTATCCTTTTTGTAGATCTGCTATTTTGAATTTGGTCTCTCATTATGAGGGTAAGTAGAAATTTTTGTTCTTAAGCAAAAATTTACTGGCAAATTTGCTAAATTTATCACAACATGAGTTCGTTTAAAATTTGATTGGAGCTCAATAAAGTCATTGTTGTTCTCCATAATCTTAGCTAACTACAATTATAAATTTCATACGATTAAAATATGTTACAATACCTACATATATTTATAAATAAATTAATTTAGTTGAGAAATCTAAATATAAAAGGCTTACATAGATATTTTTATTATTTAATAATAAATCATGGTAAAAAATTGATTACATACTTGAAATTTTCAACAATAAAAAAAATTGTCCGGATTTTTCTATGTTTCTAGGCAGTCTTTTCATTGTAAACACTTAATTGGAATTGTTGAACTATTTGAAAAAAGAAAAATTTGGTTGACTCGATTTCGCAAATAGCAAATATGAAATTGCCGTGGCACTACCGAACTGTATATTCTTGAACTGAACTTGTTTCAAACTCTATAAAAGCAAAATCGCAACATAGTTTAGGATTTCTGGTGGGGTTTTTCAAAAGACAAGAACATGAATCTTTCTTTGAAGGCATGGAACTGATAAATGTGTACTCCCAAATCAATGGGTGGTCTTGGGGTTAGGATGATCAAAGCTTAGATAGAAGCTTCTTTCCAATTTTGATAGCTTGTCGGTCTCTCAGTTAAGGGCAAAATACATCAAATATGGTAACTTTCTTTCCTCCCATTTAAAATCTGGTTCACAGGAAACCCATAAGAAGATACAATGCTCTCACTATCTCCAACAATATTAAGAAGATCTCCTTCGAGCATCATTCGGCTTGGAGAGCTAAAAATTTACATCCCTTTTGAAAAAGGGCAGGCCCTTTTGCCTTTTCATTTTAAGATCAATTATAATATTGCCATCCGTGATTCTCTCTTAGCTCAACCTGCAGTTTGTAGAGATTCTATAGGTCTTATTGTTAAAGGGATTTTCATCATCAGCCCTTTGTGTGATCCAAATTGTGGAGAAGCTCTTGGAGCTCTCATGGCTGCCAAATTGGCTGCTTCTCTTGGCCTTGATCTGTTCCCTCTGGAAGGTGAATCTTTGATAATGACTTTGCTCTTCAATACCCAAGTATCACTCGAGACTGGAAGATTTCACAAGCCATCTCTGAGATCTTGTCATTTATTCCGGCTTATTGTTTCTTAGAAGCCTTAAAAATCAATAGGAGTTTGGCCACAATGCAGCATCTGCGGCCGCAATTAGAATTTTTCTGGCTGCATTACCTTTGCTGGTCAAAAACATTTTTAGTTTGATTAGAAAAATTTCTTTAATTTCTGTAAAATATTTATTATTTTTGTTTTTGTTAAAGTCCGTAAGCATTTTTTAAATTTGAGCTTCTCATTCTCAAATCACTAGAGTTTGCTGGACTATCGGTCGCCGCCACCGGAAGTTGTCAAAATCTACCACGGTGTTCGCCAAATGTTGCCGAAAGTCTCCAGCCATTTTTCACTGTTGCTTATTTTTCATACAAGCCAAACACTGAAAACTATTTCTAGAAAAATCATTTTTTTTCTGGTTGAAAATATTTTTCGATGGAAATATTTTACATTGAAATAAAAACAGCCAAACACATACAATTAATATACACAAAACATGGTTACACGAGTAAGCTTCACATCAAAACTTTATACACAAAATAGAGTAAGCTTCACATATACAAGTCTCAATCTAATGAAAATGTAAAGCTTAATGTGGAGTTCATCACACGTCTTGATTTGATGCAATTTCCAAAACAGAGTGAGTTTCATCAGTACTTTTTATATTATAAATCAAGACACTGTTACTCATAGCATTAACAATATACAAACTGAAATCTCTAAACACAACCTTTTTTTAACTATAACTACAACTAACTAACCAGCAGATGAAAACAAAAAAAATAAAAAATAAAAAATAAAAACAAGAAAAATTGAATTGAAGGACTTGTGAGTTGCTTCAACGAACTGAAAAAGATGCATGGATAGCAATCCCAATATGATATATCCACATCGCAAATCAAAAAGCATATATAAGATCTAAGCCAAAGATACGCATGCAAAAAGCGCTGAAATAATAACAGGTTAAAATAAAAGTTTTCGATTTCCTATCCAAATAAGACCATGTTACCTTAATAAGAGGAAGAGGTTTGTCTGAAAGTGCTCTTTTTTATTTTTTATTTTTAAGAGAGAGAAAGAGTGATGTGGGAATTAATTTGTGGGGGGAATATTTTTACCAGTGCTGGAGTGTTCGGCGGAGAAACGGGGATGGTGGTGTTCAGTGAAAGAGAGGGCAGTTGCTTTGAATTGTCTTGAATGGAGAATGAGGATTTTTTCGATGAGTTGATAAAATAGACGAAAAAATTGGTGTTTTTGTCTTTATCATTTTTGGCATTCCAGACTGAAGTGTAATTCTCTCATTTGAAAGCACAAAAAACCTGATTTGTACTAGATCTCTATAAAAATTGTTCTCTTTCATCTTATCAAATAAAAAATTTTTACCTTTAAATAACCTAAACCCGCGACATTGACTTTGAATATTTTACCTATGAAATATTTTTGCTTTATTGCATGCAAAATCCTCTTAAAACATATTCCGTAATTAAAATAGTTTTCTGACACTTGATAACCGATTAATAGAAGTAGCAAAGTTTTGAATGTACATCAATTGTGTTGAGAGATTCAGTAATTATTAAATTAAGTTTTAGAGTACATTGAAAGATGAAATTGTGAATTAGATCAAGAATCTACGCAATCTACTTCAATTGTCATTAGAAGATGAGACGGGATTATCTTAAGCTAGGTGTTTTTATGTCTAAGCGGCCTCCAATTATTAGAAGAAAAAAAAAAAAACCAGATCTTTCTGACCCATCAAAATTCTCAAAAAATTGATTTTGCATGGCCACCACAGAAAAAACAAAAAAAAAATCAACTACCACCTTTTATTAATACTAGTTGGGGAGCACGTGCAAGGCACATGCTTGATTCCGGATGTTTGATAATAATAAATGTTAGATTTAACATAGAAAATTCAATACCTTCTATTTTATTTTATTTTATTTTTTTAAAAAAAGAGTAAAGTTAATATCTAGATTTTTATACAAGCACATATTTAAATTCTTATACAAGTGAACTAATAGCATAACATTACATGTTTATTAACATTATATCTGAAATAGCAAGACCGAAATGGGCACTCTGCTTCTCAAATGCAATATCATTTAAAAAATTGAAAAGAAGTTAAGGACCGTTAAGAAGATGCAGCAATAACTGTTACACGTATCTCTTCCTCTTTTTTTTTTTTTAATATACCTTTTCTTAATTTTAGCAGGAAAAAAAAATCAGTTAAAGATCAATAAGCATGCACACACATATGCTTATTTTTCAATTCCAACTCTATTAATTCTAGCATTGAAATCATATATTTGATTTTCAGTTAGTACAAATCACTTCTCAAATCATGAATTCTAGCAAAACTGTATTACACATATTTCATGCATTTTTGTTGGGAATTGAAAATAAAAGAAAATAACCTCTAAAAATGTTTATAAAATTGTTCCCGCTTGTTTTTCTTTTTAATTGTCTCTGTTACTTGATACAAGAAGATATCTTGAAAATTACTTTTACTTCATTATACTCATTATAGTTCTTGACAGAAATGTAAGAATTGAATACTTCATGCCTTTACAATCTATAAAGGGTATGATAGTAATTTTATGATGCACAAGAAAAATCGAGCAAGTAGATTTTCTACTGAAGGATGAAAAATAGTTTGTTTGGATGTTCGATTTTTTTTTCGATTCTATTCAAAAATTGTGAATTTCAATGAATGAGAAAAAATTAGAATTATGTTTGGATGTTTATAGAATAGTAAATAAAATTGAGAAAAGATGTTTGCATGATTTGTTTTTTGGTCTTTGGTAAAGTCTCACCACCAAAAGAGAAGAGACGAGTCATGTTTTTCATTAATTATAATCTGTCATATAAGAGTATAAAATAACTCTTAAATAAACTTTGACAGAAATCCTAACCCTAAATTGACGGACTTTTGGTCAAGCTCGTTATTGAATTATAAAATAATACAACTTTTAAAAATAACTCTAATCCTAATTTGATTGACGGCCAAGCCTATTATTGAATTATTAACTCTTAAAAATACTAATGACCCTCATAATTAATAAAACCTAAATAAATTTAAGGGATAACTTCATTTCTTTTTCCTGAATTGTCACCTATTTTGTAGTGTCCCCCCTTCAAAATCAAAGTCTCTCAATTTAGTGTTTCAAACTTCCAATTTTTTTTAATTTGTCCAATCCGTTAAGATTTTCCATTAAATTCTAACCGATGAGTGTCAAAAATTTCAAAATACCCCTTA
Organism: Betula pendula; assembly: GCA_900184695.1. Classification (NCBI taxonomy): domain Eukaryota; kingdom Viridiplantae; phylum Streptophyta; class Magnoliopsida; order Fagales; family Betulaceae; genus Betula; species Betula pendula. The sequence continues at coordinate 86,182 of FXXK01001732.1, read as the reverse complement.
TTTTTTTTAAGGAAAAAAAAAAGAAAAAAAAAATTACAATAATTTAAGTGTTGGTAAGGATTTTATGGAATTTGCAAAAATATCAATGCCTGAATCTTTTAAATTTTTTTTTAATATTTTTTTATTAAAAAGAAGGGTATTTTGGAAATTTTGAAAGTATTTAATGAAAAATTCTAACGAATTAAGGACATTGCAACTAATAGGAATTTCAATATACTCAATTGAGAGACTTTCAATTTTGACGGATATTGAAAAAAATGTGACAATTTAGAGGGTAAATAAAGTTATCCATAGATTTAAAGACCCAATATTTTTTTCACTTTGCATCATTCAATCATTCTTCGAAAAAAGACTGTCCTCAAGTTTAAAACGTGAGAATATAAGCGGAGAATGCATCTGTCCAAACCTAATTTGCCAATTCTAAGACAGACCTCCCTTATATATATATATATATTCTTGAGTCTTCCATGGAATCCCACCTTCTTTGATGACCCATTGACTAAAGCCTTCTCACAAAAACCAAAGTGTCTTTTGTTTTTTTATTTTTTATATTTGGTCTTTTTCCTAATGAGACAAACAAAATCAAGAGCTTTGATTCATCCTTTTCGCACTATGGTAACATAGTGAGATCCAGGGGACTTGAGCGTGGCTGCGCATTGTGGAGAAACAATAGGCGTTGTGCGGTGAAACCAGTGAGGTTGGAAGAGACGCGCGACAATATTGGCGTGGTGGTTGGCAGCAAGGAGAGATTAGTAACGTGCATGGGCTTTTAGAAAAAAAAAAAAAAAAAAAAACAACGTGCATGGGCTTTTAGATTTTGTTTTTTTTAATAGTAATTAAACTATGCTTGATGTTTAGTTGTCAATATATATATACTTGTATCCACCCGATTGGACTCGAACCCAAAAGACTCATTTGGGCATATGCTTTGTCACCTCATCCTAATTGTTTCGATATTCTCAAGAAATAAGAAATTTAATGTTACTATCCTATATGCAGGCAACACTTAGCAAGGGATGTACCTCATTAGAGAATGTTAATCGAATGTCATGTCTAGCTAGAATCCTATCTTATCACTAAAGCCATGCAAACACTCTACATATGTAAGGAAGACAGTTACTCTAGGTACATACATTTCAAACACATTACTACTCTCGTATTATCTTTCATTTCTCAATCCCCACAATACTTTTTATTAACTTAATTAACACAAAATGTACTTATCGCTAACACTCACGATAAGTCTTTGAGCTTACCTTCACTCTCTCTCTCTCTTTGTGTATATATATAAACATTTATAATTGAGACACAGGAAATTAAACTATATATTCGAAGTGTTATATTAATATATGTATTTTTTCTTATCCCCATGACATAATATGGGGAAAAAAAAATTCTTCCTCAATATTCCCCCTATAACTTTTGGCTTTCTGATTGCCGAATGAATACTTGAGGTCCCAAGGGTGGACTTTAAAATCTCCTGCCAAGAAAAGGAAGTAAGCGGAATCATGGGGTTACACAGCAACAAATATAAGCCTTAGTATTTGACTGATCAATTCCTTTCTTTCTCGCTTTCTCTGTTTAAGAGTACTACAAAATCTAAGAATACAGGGAATGAAATATTTCAAGAAGTCGCAGGGAAATGCCTTTGTCGAAGGAAGTTGTCTTCAACTGTGTATGTGCGAAACGACTAAAAAGCCCCTCACCAAAGCTATAAACTATTAGCTGATCAAGGGTAAAATCGTCATTAGGCATGCACAAGAAAAATGCTGTAGACCAAACGCACGAAAAAAGACCAAAACATCCCCAAAAAGGTCTTCCAACTCTGGACAAACGGTAATTAGTGTACCAAAGAAAAAAAACATACCCAGACAAATATCCATATCAAGAAGGCCAAAACAGTCATTTCACTCTCAAGCAAAACAATCACTATTCCCTCGGCATTCACATTTTTTTATATCTTTAGGTATAGATATATATTTTTTTCCAATTAAGTGTTCGAGCTTGAGGAACAAGAAAAATGAACAAGGAGCACTTATTACATTACTCAGCGCAAAACGCGGTGGGTAGTGACGTCAACAAAGCCACGTGATTCCCAACGGCTACTCTCTCACTCATCGCATATAACTAGCGGAGGTACTCTCACTCATCGCACACAACTCATTCTTCTTTCTTTTTCTCCAATCGCTCAGAGAAAGAAAATTTCTCCAATTCAAAATCACTGCGCTCTCTCAAGCGGTCCTCATCGCCAAGAACGTTTTAGGTATTCTTCTTTTTTCTTGTTCTCCAATTCCCGTTTCCTTTTATTCTTTTTCTCTATCTGTTTGGTTACTCGGAAAATAGTAGGAAAAGAGGAGAAAACCCGATCGTTTCTGGGTGTCTTCCCAAACCCATTTTTTCGCCGTTTATTTTTTTTCTCGTGCAGTTTCCAATCAACCAAACAGAACGTTAGGGTTTCGAACGTTGTTGGGTACAGAAGCTTTTGTTGCTCTGTTTCTTTCGTTTTTCTTTTCTTTTTTTTTTTGTCTGTTTGGATACTCAGAAACAGTGGGAAAATTAAGGAAAACCTTAGTGTTGCTGGCTTCCATAACCTATTTTTCGCTGTTTATTTTTTTTGCCTCCTGCCGTTTCCTTCCGATCAACCAATCAGAGCGTTAGGGTTTCAAACGTTGTTGGTCCAGAACTTTTTTTTTTTGCTCTGTTTCTTTCCTTTTTTTCTGTATGTTTGGTTACTCAGAAACAGTGGGAAAATTAAGAAAACCTGAGCGTTGCTGGTTTTCTTCAATCACCCAATTTTTGCCGTTTATTTTGTTTGCCTCGTCCCGTTTCCGGTCAACCAAACAGAGCGTTAAGGTTTCGAACGTTGTTCCTCCAGAAGATTTTGTTGCTCTGTTTCTTTCGTTTTTTTTTCCCTCTCGCTGTTTCCAAGCAACCAAATAGGGAACTACGAAATATAATGTTCGTCTAGAATATTTTGTTGCTCTGTAGACTGTAGTCTTTTGCTCCATACACGCTTTTATTAAAACTACGTCAATGTTTCTCTAATTAATAAGATTATCGTCTGGCTTTTGTTCGTGTACGTATATGTGTCTGAATGTTGGTTGTTTCCATCAAACAGGGTCTGGGCGATTCCACTCCTCAAGCGAAATCGTAGAAACACTACAAGTTTTCAGCCATGATATTTTTTTTGCCACCAATCCTGTTGACCCCAAGAAGAGAGCGGATGAGAAGCCAGTCCCACTGTCTTCAAGTGACATGAATGGTGTTGAAAAGAAACCGCGGTTTGTTTTCAAGATCAAATTGCCTAGAAAATGTTTTTTCTGTAGAATGCTAAAATAGTTTCCTACTCTTTTGACGATTTGAATTGGTCTAATATGTTCACCTCCTGCCTAATTCTTTTTTCAAATAGCTTCTACTAGAGCAGAGGCTGATTTACCTCCTACTCATCCCATCAGACTGGGTTTGGCCTTGAACTCCTCTGTGTTTTATTAAGAGATTATGAACTCTCCTGAAAGGTATAAGTATGTTTTTCTTTTGTTCTTTGCTATTGATTTATTATAGAATAGTTTCTTTGTTTGTGTTGTGTGTGAGAGAGAGAGAGGCAGTTTACTTGTTTGTACCTCATACATGCTAATTTTGTACCTCAGAGCCTGTTACCTGACAAAGCAAGCTTTTGATGAAGCTATCTCGGAGTTGGATAACTTGAGCGAGGACTCTTACAAAGACAGCGCGTTAATTATGCAGCTCTTGAGAGACAACCTCACATTGTGGACTTCTGACATCCCAGAGAATGAAGGTAATTCCTATATCTTTCTAAGATAAATTAATGTTACCTTGACTTTTACAAATAGTTTTACTTGTAATGATACTTTAGTCACTGCTATCAAATGTCATTCATTTAACATCTTCTTGGGTAAAAAGCTCATGCTATATCTGTTGTACATATCGAGAAAGAGGGAAGGATGCTAGTCTATCTTTTTGCAAATTCGTGACTTGTCTTATTATGTTACACCGTTCTATGATCCATATATATATATATACATTTTTTGTTGGCCGGCCGGGGGGGGGTGGGGGGGTTTGTGTTAGGAAATATATTTGGGGGGAGGGTTATGTTAGGAAATATATATTATTTCTCCAAAGACTCGCGAGATGCGAAAAATAAGAAGAAAGCAAAAACCAATCATACACGACATCAAGATTTAAGTGGTTCGGCTTAACAAGCCTACATTCACTGTTAGAGACGATCCGGAGAAATTCACTATCAAAAGATGGAGTACAAAAGTAATAGGGAAAAAAATCACTCAAAACCCAAAGCCCCAATACACTCGTATTTCACCCTCACACAAAAGAGGAAAAATAACAATTAGAACTCTGCAATTTTTTCTTCTCCCTACGCACTACACCATGCGTTCTCCATATCTCTTTTTTCTCTCTCTCCCTTTCTTTTTCCTCTCCCTTTTTTCTTCACTGCCGTGTCTTTTCTTTGTTTGGCTTGATTTTCTTGAAAGGGCTGAAGACTCCCTTTTATAACAATCAAAGTCGGCTAAAGAGAAAAGAAACCAAGTCCATACTCTACAAGGAGTAGGACAACAAAGCAAATACAAAAAGGAAAGGCTACCTTGAGTGGGAAAAGGAGAGAAAGAGTGGGACCATACTTGGACTTGATGAATCAAGTCACACAACACGTTAACAATCTCCCACTTGACTTGAATCCCATCAAGTCGCAAAAAGAATAAATATCCTCAGGTCGTCTCCCCTACCTGTCCTCAAGCTTGAAGACCAACTGAAGCTGCGCACAGCTTCAGTTTCTCAACAGTCACACCTTTTGTAAACATGTCTGCTGGATTTTCTGTACCACGAATCTTCTCAAGTATCAATTGTTCGCTTTCCAGTAGTGAACGTATAAAGTGATACCTTAACTGAATGTGCTTTGTCCTCGAATGATATGCCCGGTTCTTCGCAAGAAAAATAGCACTCTGACTATCATTGTGTAGAACGCTCTTCTCATTCTTATTACCCAACTCATCCAAGAAACCCTGTAGCCAAACCATCTCCTTTCCGGCTTCTGTCACAGCCACGTATTCAGCTTCTATGGTAGAAAGAGCCACAATTTTCTGTAACTTTGAAGCCCAGCACACTGCTGTACCACCCAGGGTATATACAAACCCTGTAGTACTCTTCCTGCTATCAACATCACCCGCTAGATCAGCATTCACATAGCCCTGCAACTTCAAATCTGCTCCTGTGAAGCAAAGGGACATATCTGAAGTTCCTCTCAGATATCGCAAAATCCACTTGATTGTCTCCCAATGCTGTTTCCCTGGATTGCCCATATATCTACTCACAGCTCCCACTGCATGTGCAATATTCGATCTAGTGCAGACCATTGCGTACATCAGACTTCCGATAGCTGAGGCGTAGGGCACCTTGCTCATGTATGCCTTCTCCTGATCCGTCTTTGGCGACTGATCATTGGTTAGTCTGAATTGACTTCCCAAGGGTGTGCTTACCGGCTTAGCTCCATCCATGCTAAACCTGCTGAGAATCTTCTTCACATACTCTGTCTGCAAAAGCTTCAGTGTACCATTAGCTCTGTGTCTAATGATTCTCATACCCAGGATTTGTTTTGCAGCTCCCAAATCCTTCATTGCAAACTGTGATGACAACTGTTTCTTCAAATTCTTGATCTCTTCCATACTAGACCCTACAACGAGCATATCATCCACATACAGCAGTAGGATGATATAAGAGTTCTTAAAACTCTTAACATAGCAGCAGTGATCTACATTGCACCTCGTAAACCCAACAGAGTCCATGAAGCTGTCAAACTTCTTGTACCATTGCCTTGGAGCTTGTTTTAGGCCATACAAGCTCTTTCTCAGTTTGCATACCTGACTTTCTTTCTCCTGCACTGTGAATCCCTGTGGCTGCCTCATGTAGATATTTTCCTCCAAATCGCCATGAAGGAATGTTGTCTTCATATCTAATTGCTGAAGATGTAGATTCTCTGCCACCACAATTTCCAATACCAATTTGATGGTTGTCATCTTCACCACTAGTGAAAATATGTCGGTATAGTCAATACCTTCTTTTGCTGAAAGCCCTTGACAACCAATCTCGTTTTGTAGCGCTTGCTACCATCATGCTCACCCTTTATTCTATACACCCACTTGTTATGTAAAGCCTTCTTACCTGCTGGCAACTCAGTCAGCTCCCATGTCTGGTTAGTCATCAATGAGTCCATCTCATCTTTCATGGCTAACTCCCACTTAGTTGAATTTTTAACTTGCAAAGCTTCATCATACGTTTCTGGCTCACCGCCATCTATCAACAGAATATAGAACAAGGAGGGTGAATAACGCTGTGGAGGTTTAATGGTTCTAGTAGACCTTCGGACTGTCGTTGTAGGTGTTCCCTACTCAATCTGTTGTTTTTCAGTTTCTTCAACTTCAGGATCTTGTTCAGCTTCTGTATCCTCATCAACTTCTGAATTCCTTCTTTGAGCTGCACCGTTAGAAATCTCATCCAAGCTGATAAAATCAGGCTTCTCAGCCTCTGACTCTGCATTGAGAGATTCTGTATTCGAACCGTCCTTGTACACAGCCATTTCATTAAAAGTAACATTCCTACTTCTAATGATCTTCCAGTTTTGATCATCCCAAAACCTATACCCGAATGCCTCATCCCTATAGCCAATGAAATAACATTTCTTAGACTTAGCATCTAACTTGCCACGAGCATCAGATTCAATGTAAACATATGAGACACAACAAAAAACTTTCAAGTGAGAAAGATTTACCTCCTTTCCACTCTAGACTTCTTCAGGTAGTCTGTGGCCTAGAGGGACAGAGGGTCCTCTATTTATCAAATAAGAAACAGTGCTCACTGCATCCGTCCCGAAGGTTTTTGGCAACCCAGCATGCAACCTCATACTCCTTGCACGCTCATTAAGGTTTCTGTTCATGCGCTCAGCGACGCCATTCTGTTGTGGTGTCCCTGGGATAGTTTTCTGCATCTTAATCCCATTTACCGCGCAAAACTGTTTAAATCCCCCGTCTTCATATTCTCCTCCATTGTCTGATCTTAGACACTTCAATTTCATACAAGTTTCTGTCTCTACCATGGTCTTCCACTTCTTAAAAATTTCAAATACATTAGATTTTTGCTTTAAGAAGTAAATCCATACCTTTCTGCTTGAATCATCTATGAATGTGATGTAGTACCGCGAGCCTCCAAGAGATGCCACTAGGGAGGGACCCCACAAATCCGTGTGTACCAGCTCCAACTTCTCAGGCTTCGGAGTTCTGCCAACATTCATGAAATTTACCTTCTTCTGCTTCCCTAGGATGCAGTCTTCACATAAATCAGATTCAACTAACTTCAGTTCTGGTAGTTTCTCCTTTGACAGCAACACCTTCATCCCTTTCTCGCTCATATGCCCAAGCCTTAGGTGCCATAGTTTATAGTCACTCTTTGCAACTGCAACTGCAAGTGTATCTCTCGGATTAGTAGTCAAATAGAGAGTACCTATTTTATATCCCCGAGCCAAGAGTCTGGCTCCCATGCATACTTTCCACTGACCACCATGAAATTTTATGGCATGTTCTTCTTCATCAAGTTGTCCCACTGAAATCAGGTTCTTCTTCAGTTGTGGGACATGTCTGACCTTTTGAAGCTTCCATACCGAATCGCTGTGGACTTTGATGCGAACATCGCCCATGCCCACGATATCTAGAGGCGTTCTGTCAGCCAAGTACACTTTTCCGAAATCTCCAGCAACGTAGTTTTCGAGTACTTCACGGATCGCAGTGGTATGAAAAGAGGCTCCCAAGTCCATGACCCAAGAGTCAAGAGGACTGTCAACAGAGAGAATTAGTGCATCTTGTATTTCTTCTGTTGCCACGACGTTTGCGGAGTCGTTACCCGTCTTCTTTCTTGGTTCTTTGCAATTTTTCTTGAAGTGGCTAGTCTAGCCACAATTCCAACACTCTAGCTGTCGTCCAGATCTGGATTTGCTTCTACCCTTTCTGGATTTTGATCTGCCCCTGCCAGAGTTCCTATCTTGTACTCTACTTCTTGTCTTGAGGTTTAGGGCTGCACCAGAAGTCGAGGTTTCACCGACGTCTTTTCTCCGAACTTCCTCGCTTAGAATCAAATCCCGTATGTCTTCATAACTGAGCTTGCTCTTTCTTGCAGAATTGCTCACAGCCATCCGCACAGCTTCCCAGCTATTTGGCAACGACGCCAATACGATCAAAGCGCAAATCTCATTATCAAAATCAATATCTACTGAGGATAATTGATTTGTGATGGTGTTGAATTCATTGAGATGATGCGCTACCGAGGCTCCCTCAGCCATCTTTAGATTGAACAACTTCTTCATCAGGTGCACCTTGTTGTTTGCCGACGGTTTCTCATACATACTTAACAAAGCCGCCATTAGACCTGCAGTGGTCTTCTCCTTCACAACATTATGTGCTACTGATCTTGACAACGATAACCTGATAACTGCCAAGGCCTTTCGATCAAGTAGGGCCCAATTGCTATCGTACATATCGTCTGGTTGTTCCTCTAAAAGTGGCAAATGTAGTTCCTTCCCATAAAGTACATCTTCAATCTGCATCTTCCAATATGCAAAGTCTGTGCCATCAAATTTTTCGATTTTTTTTTGCTTTTTCATCTTCTCTTGCCATCGCTCCCACTCGAACCAAAAGCTCTGATATCAGTTGTTAGGAAATATATCTTATTTCCCCCAAGACCCGCGAGATGCGAAAAATAAGAAAAAAGCAAAAACCAATCACACACGACACCAAGATTTAAGTGGTTCGGCTTAACAAGCCTACTCCACTGTTGGAGACGACCCGGAGAAATTCACTATCAAAAGATGGAGTAAAAGTAACAAGGAAAAAAAAATCACTCAAAATCCAAAGCCCCAATACACCCGTATCTCACCCTCACACAAAAGAGGAAAAATAACAATTAGAACTCTGCATTTTTTTCTTCTCCCTATGCACTACACCATGCATTCTCCATCTCTCTTTTTTCTCTCTCTCCCTTTCTTTTTCCTCTCCCTTTTTTCTTCACTACCGTGTCTTTTCTTTGTTTGGCTTGATTTTCTTGAAAAGGTTGAAGACTCCCTTTTATAACAATCAAAGTCGGCTAAAGAGAAAAGAAACCAAGTCCATAGTCTACAAGGAGTAGGACAACAAAGCCAAATACAAAAAGGAAAGGCTACCTTGAGTGGGAAAAGGAGAGAAAGAGTGGGACCATACTTGGACTTGATGAATCAAGTCACACAACATGTTAACAGGTTAGAGGTAGACGACACTACTTGCAATCATGCCTAATGGTAAGATAGTATAAATTAGTTTCATAGTGGTGACTTCAAGTTTGATGGGACATTATCTAGAGGTAGTACTGTAAGGTCTCCGAGTCAATATGAGTTATGAGATCTCAAAAGGATAATATAACATTTTGAAAGCAGAAGAAAGCTGAGTGGATGAGAAGCTTGACAAGAAAGAAAAAAAAATTCATCTAGAGTCTTGAAGGACAGAGTGGATGAGAAGCCTGCAGTCCCATGCCTTCAAGTGTGATGAATAGTGCTGAAAAGAAACGACCACTTGTTTTCAAGATCAAATTGCCTAAATAGACTAATGTTAGTGTCAACAAAGAAAATAAGTGTGCTGAGTGTAAGGTTGGAGTTATTAAATTGCCTGCAGCCCACAACAAAGAAAAAGATTCTTGCAATGCTGATGTGAAATTTGTAGCCACAACGTCTGATGGGAAGAACCCCTTTTTCTCATCGCCCAAAAAAAATTTGCTTCATGTGTTGTTACCAAGGATAGATCACTTCCAACATCTTCTAGAGGCATCAATGGCGCTATTATGAGGGTCAAGCTGCCAACACAAAACAAGAATGGTATAGATTTGAATGGAAATTGTGGTGGCCGGTAGAGTACTGATCCGAAGAAGGCCATGGATGAGAAGAAAGAGCGACCTGTGATGAAGATCAATTAGTCTGCAATAGGCTGAACCAAGGTGGAACAGTTGAATGTCTTAAAGATGGTTGTGCAACAAACAGGAGCAAAGAGCACAGAGAAAAGATGCTTGGAAAAAGTCCCATTAATGGATGAGGTGGCATTGGAGTTGAAACTTGAAGCCTTGAAAGGAAGCTACAATGATCCCACATCCGCTGTACTAGATCCTTGAGCCTTTGAGCCTTTGAGCCCTACGCATAAGGGAAAGAAACGGTCAGCAGTGACTTCATTGGCGCTCAACAGTGAGGTCACTCTGACGCTCTTGTTAGTGGGTGTCTGAAGGAAAGGAGGCAGAATTAGGGTAAAGAGTACAGAAAGGGATTCCTTGGCATTTATAGGAGGGGATCTTCTAGTATCTTCTGTCCTCATGCGTCTAGTGTGGCCATTTCTTTCTCTAGGTTGTTAGGTGTAAGTGGATCCTTTGCGGGCAAAATTACTCTCTAGGTAGTGTGCTTGGTCTGGACTGAACGGTGGGCTTGATGACTTCGTCTGATGGGATTGGTGACACAGACTGGTGGGCTTGGGTTTAGGCCGCTGGGTATTAGGGCAAGGGCTTATTGGGCTTAAGAGCCTTTGGAGGTTCCTTTGGACTGTGGGCCACTAGGCTATTTCCTAGGCCCTATAGGAATTCCCCAATTTCCTTGGATAATTTTGAGATTTATCCATGAAAATTTTATTAGCTGGCGGGGTCAGGGGCTTGTTGGGCTTATGAGCTGTTAACTGTTCCTCTAAGGCTGCGGGTCTTTGTGGTATTTTTCAGGCCCTACAGGAGTCTCTCAATTTCCTCGGATAATTAGGAAAGTTATTCATGAGAATTTCATTGAATGTGCTTGATCCGTGGGGCCCTCCTTAGAGGGCTTTTGAATTTCTTGTTTGGGTTCGAGGGCCCTGGTGCGGTTATTAGGGCAAGGGCTTATTGGCTTAAGAGCCTTGGGAGGTTCCTTTGGATTGTTGCCGCTAGGGTATTTCCTAGGCCCTACAGGAGTCCCCCAATTTCCTTGAATAATTATGAAATTTATCTATGGAAATTTTATTAGTCGGTGGGTCAGGGGCTTGTTGGGCTTATGAGCTGTTAGCTGTTCCTCTAGGGCTGCGGGTCTTTGTGGTATTTTCTACGCCCTATAAGAGTCCCTCAATTCCCTTAGATAATTAGGAAATTTATCATGGGAATTTCATTAAATGTGCTTGATCCATGGGGCCTTCCTTAGAGGGCTTTTGAATTTCTTGTTTGGGTTCGGCGGCCTGTGGGAATACTTCCTAGGCCCTACAAGAGTCCCCCAATTTCCTTTGGAGAATTTAAGAGATTTTTCACTGGGAATTGTGATTGGGTGAGGACACGTGGAAAGCTGTAAATCGTACGTGGAAAATGATAGGGAAAGTGTTATGTTAGTGGAGGTGTACTAATGGAGCATTATGGCTATGTTTGTTAACCTCTTTATCCTTTCTCTTTTTTTTTTTTTTTTCCTCCCTCAAAATCAACACCACTTTTAATATTCTATTAATCACTTTTTAAATTTTTTTTTTTTTACTTTTTAAATCACATCACTCACTTTTTATTACTATTCAAATAAAAAATTCACTAATAAACAAAACTTTTTCACTTTTTCATTAAAAAAAAAAAATTCACAACATTCTTCAAACTTTATATAACATCAATCACTTCTTATTACTATTCCAAAACAAAAACAACTCTAAACACCTAACAAACACACCCTAAATGCTCTAATGGGGAGAAGCTGAAACATTGCCGTTATATATTTGAGGGTATGAGGAGTTGAGGCTGTTCTTGCTTTGTTGCGTTGGTGGGGAGGAGTGTTTGAACTCAGGTGAACGGTGGTGTTAAGTGCAAGGAGGTGGGACGATTGCCGGCGAGAGGTGAGGAGTATTGCTGGTTAAACGAAGCACAGATGGCCTTTGTGAAGGACAGGAGAGTGGCGGGAAAAGCGGTGGATGTATCGGAGGATCTTTCGTGGTTGCGAAGCGAGAATGGAATTCCAGATGCTGTGACTTTGCGACCACCAGACGAGTCCAAGAATTTAACAAGTGAGATTGATGAGGAAATTGCACTGGCAAAGGATTAACTGCGGGCTGGGCTACGCCTCCCTTTTTCAAACGTTGTACGAGAGGTATTACATCGACTAAGTTTGGCCCCTGCGCAGCTAATGCGGTCAGGGTATATGGTGTTGTATGCTGCGGCCGTGATGTGGCCGGAATTGTTTAAAATTGAAGGATGGCCACAACTAACGGCGGACGAATTCCTATACATGTATTATCCTTAGAGGTGCGTAGAAGGTGCATGGGCGTTTCACTCACGGAGCAAAAGGCGGTCCTCCATGGAGGTGACGAAAACGCAGGCGAGCTAGAGGGAATGGAGAAAAAGGTTTTTCTTTGTGTCGGGTAACGGGTGGGAGAGTTTTGAGGAAGACACAATCGACGGGGCAGTGTCGTTTCCAATATGCAGGCGACGGGGGGAGCTATTGGAAGAATCGAGGAGGTGCCCCGAGTTGGATGGACCACACTTGAGGAGAGTGGAGACTCTGATTGCATGGGTTAAAAGGAAGGAGACACATGTGAATTGATAGATCAACCTCGAATGGGTATTGCAAGCATGGCATTTGGAACGATAGATGCTGTACTGAGGGCTTGACAAATCGACGGTGGAAGAAAAGTTAGCGAGGATGGAACTCGCACTATCGGCTCAAGATAATTCATTCTTTCCTAGGACAGAGGTGGGGCCTCCACCATGTGGTTGCAAAGGGGGGTAGTGCATCTATCACCGTGAATGTAGGTGATGAACAGTCGAAAACTAGATGGAAGTTTGACGGGAACTGAGGCAAGAGAAGGGCCGAAGATATCGCCAGGTAGGAAGATGGTGGTGTCGATGAATATCGACGATACGAGACCGAAGAAGGGTTGGGGAGGGTACCAGAAGAGTGACATGCTAATGAGTAAATGAGCTCTTGATTGTGTCGATGGCACAATTACAATTGGTAGTGGTGCCCTAGGAGGAGGATCTGATTCCTTTGTCGGATAGTTCAAGTGGGGAACAACTCTCTGATGAGGTTGGGTGGAACAGTGAAAGGAGAGGGTTAGCCGAGGAAGGTTCCACGAATTATATGGTGGGAAAATCAAGGTAGTGAAAGGGCCATCAGAGGACACGTAACTGCCGCAGGCGACAGGGGAGAAGGTGGAGGTGGCGAGCTCAACATGGGACGGATGTTCGCAGGTTGTTGTTCTTGGATTTGGAACAGTTGGTGGCCAAACTGCGGGGGAAATTCAAGACCATGATGCTGAAATTGTCCTGCTGAGGGAGAAGGTATTGGGTGTAGGTAGCACCGAAGTTGTTGTAGTGGCGTTCCAACAAGGCTGCGAGCTTGGACGCTTGGAGGGGGAAAGTCAGTACCTGGACCGCAAGTCCCTATTATTTGCAAAATATCGGGTGGCCAACCAACGCAAGACTACTCGGATGATGGAGGAAGTGGAAAAAAGATATAAACCCGAAGTTATCCTTTTGAGGCAAGATGGTGAAGCAACCGAAGGTGCCCGAAATGTCGAACATCTAGCCAAAGAGTAGAAGCCCTAGGAACGTGGAGTTTGTGCCGTCGCTGAAGGCTGTAGTCCCATAATATGGATCGTCGTATATTTTTTGTTTGTGTTGTAGGTTTGTAACAATTGAATGTAATATCTCTACACAGTAGTACGATGAATGAAATTGAAGCGGAGTTTGTTTTCGTGGTGTTGTTGTTTTTTTTTTTTGTTGCACTTTGTGTAATGGGATTGAATTGGATGCATGTTGGAAGTAATGTTGGGATGTTGTAATGGAACTATTGTTGTGCCGCGTGTCTGTTGGCTTTCGCTTGCACTAGTGGGGAGAGCTTGGTCATCTTGAATGAAAAACAAAATACTTAGGTGTTGTGATAATGGCGAGGGGAATAAGACGAGGCATTTTTGGTCCCTTGTATATGTAAAGTTATAAGGTGCGTACTTCGAGTGAGGCTTGATGATGTATGTCGTGCGTTGGGAATAAAAGGCGAAAAGAAAAAAGTAGAGGAGCATGATTAGGAGCTGTGGTCTTGCAATTCGAGGGTGACTTGACGGTACACCACGTGTCTTGGAAAGTGGCGACGAAGTAGGAAATGTAGCATCATTGGGAGCCGCACGTGGAGGGGAGAATGACACGTGGCTATGGGGATACAAACAAGAATGCTGAGGGATGTCGTCATACAGCTGTCAGTCACAGGACGTGACATTCAAGTATAGTGGGGCGCGGTTCCATAAAAGGTATTTGAACCGTCACACCCATGTTGCCCTTTTATATTTGTTTGGTTTAGTGTTGTGTTTCTAAAAGTACTACTATTCATAGGTGTATTTGCACTACAAGGAAAAGCCAATGGGAGACTGTGAAGATTTTGAGGCAAGTAGGGATAGCATTCCTGCTGAAGGGGACGGCGGGGAATCGTCGGAGAGGACGTTGGATGGCTCTGTTGTATACACGAGATGTGGGTATTTGAGATTGAAGAGGTGGCATTGGAGACCTTGCGCACCCACTTCAAAATTCTGGATGCGGTGGTGCTGAGGGCACTGCCGAGTAACAAGGGTGCACTGGTGCCAGAAAGGAGTGGAGAAGTTTGCTTATTGATGTATATTTTGGTGGGGCAGAAGTTTCCGGTGTTGCTCTTGGTTTGTAGCGCACTTGAATCTCGCCCCTGTTCAACTACACCCGAATGGGTGTCGCCAGATGATCGCGTGTGTGATGATGTGGTCGGAATTCTTTAAGGACGAAAGACGTCCCAAATTAACAATGGAGGAATTCTAGTATATGTACAAACTGGAGGACTCCAGGTGCGGAATGTGGAGTTTGCACTCACGTATTTCAGCCCTGTGGTTGGTTGATTTGCCAAGTCGGGTGTCGAGTTCGTAAGGGCTTGATACCAAATTCTTCTTTGTGTCAGGGGACCACTGGGAGTATCTTGATGGCGAGGCCTGACGCCAGGGTGGTGCTGTTAGGCTCCATCGACAATGGGGAATTCCGACGAAATCGAGTTTTGATGAACTGCCACTTTCGGCATATCAGCATGAGCGTTTGGATTGAATACTTCCATGGGCAGAGAGCACGGAGATGAAGGCGAAGTTGTGGGACAACATTGATTGGTTGTTATAGGACGTACACTTTGAGGAAGCACTTGGGTATTATGGGGTCAATTCAATGAATTTTCAGGAGAAAGGGGCCAGAGAAAGCCGGGCCGTAGGGTTACAGGAGTCTGCAATGTGATTCTTTCTTGGGATAGAAGCTAGCGTGTTGCAGCAGAGAGGAAAATCGTTGCGGCTGAAAAAGGTACACGTTGGAGCTCAAATCGGAAGGAGGGTGGGGACGCTTTTGGTGTGTCCAAAGGTAAGAAAGTAAAAGGATTGGTGGCACGGGCAACATTGTTGTGGGGTGGGTGCTCTGTTCCTGCACCCTTGACCAAAAGGAGACTAGATGGAGTGTCGGAAGTGAGTCAGAGCTGGAGTAAGAAGGCACGGGCTCGGCGTGAGTGAGGTAAAGGGACTAGTGATGCAGTTGGGGAGAAAAGGCAAAAAACCAAGTTGAGTGCTGCAGGCAAGTTTCGTGCGAAGGATAGAGGTTTTGCGATCGACGGAGGTGTTACAACGATTGCGTCTCAGAAGAGATTGGTGGATGAATTGTCAGAGGATAGTTTGACAGATCTGACAGAAGTTCTTGCCAAGTTCGGGTATGTTTTGGGCCGAATGGCCTCGATGCGTTGTGGAGATCAACTCGTGGATTCAACTGTCGAGTCGGTCAAGGAACACCATCGTGCCACTGCTGGTGCTGCGCAGGTGTCTCTACAAGGCCATCAAGGCCCCGGGGGGGTGGTGGTGTAGTGCTGGAGAATCCATGTTGGCTTTGGTGGAGTTACTAGGGAAGAGATGCAGTATTTTTCGAGATCCCTAACACCTATTGACTTCGTTCTTGAATTGTCATGTGAAGCCCCAATAACGCTTGGGGAGATAGGTAGGACCAGGTGGAGGGTAAGGACCGCTGGTGTGCGGGGTGAGCGGAGTATATATGATGAAGGTGAACTGGACGCGCAAGAAGGTTTTGATGAGGTTATGGATGAAAAGTTTGAGGATTTTCTTCAGCGAGTTAAAAAACACAACACGAGAGCTGGATGAGGTCTGCACGGAACTACCTGTAATGAGCATCGAATTGAAAGACTCTATGGAGGAACTGAAAAAAATACGGAGTGGCCTGGCTTTAGCACAAAGGGAACTCATGGAGACAAGGCGAGAACTGGAAAGGGTTTGTTCAGCTGAGGATGAATTGGTTGTGGCCTGTGAGGAGCTTGTTGAAGTTAGATCGGAACTGGCCATGGCTTGGGGCGTACAAGATGATCTTTCAAAAGTTCGTGGGATAACGCAATTGAAAATTTGAGCACCACTCATGTCTAGTATAGCATGCTCTCGATGCAAGTTAGACATGTGCGGCTACGGATTTTGGAGACAGAGCTTCAAGCATGTTTGCAAGCATTTGAGGAGCTAGGAGAGATTCTTCGAGTGCCTTGGGAGGAAAAGTCTTATACTGCCCCTATTAGCAGCGTGCCCACCTGATGAGGTTTTATGATGCCTCCTTGGGAGAGGGCTTATAGAGCCTAGGCAGCTAGGTCTTAAGGGGAACCTTGGGGCGAATTACCGAGGAAATGGCTATCGATATGGTCTTAAGATACCTCATGAGGAGAGGTCTTACACGGCCTCATCAACAGCGTGCCTACCTGATGAGGTCTTATGATGCCTCCGAGGGAGAGGGCCTATACAACCTCGACAGTTAAGTCTTAAGGGGCTGCTCGTAGCAAATTACCGAGGAACTGTGATATGAACCCGCAGGAAGAGAATTCCGTTGAACCCACAATCAATTTGAAAACTTACCCAAGAAAGCCAAATTCAAGTCTATGGATGGAGAATTTAGACCCGTTGAAAACACGTTTCAAGAACCTAGATTATATTAAAATCTAGACCCGTTGAAATCCCGTCTCAAGAACCCAAATTACGAGGAAGAATGCCACAAAGGTTGTGATTTACCTTTGATAAGTTCAAAAGTTCAATCAAGAACAAAAGGAGTAAACTCAACTCACAATTAAAATTCAAAATAATGTCTGTCCCCTTAAGTGGTGGCTATGAGATGTTTAAATATTTCCTACAAAATAACCTTAGGCCAAAATAAGGCCCATTTCCCAAAATACCCTCAAGTGGAACAATTAAAGTTCTTTTGAATTCCTAATTAATAAAACATAGGAAATATATGGGCCAAACATCCTCAAGCCTATTTATTCTAAACTAATAAAATAATACTTTTAACCAAATTGAAAGCCTTCAATAACAATAGGCCATATTTTTAAGTCAAGTCTTCTATAGCTTGGATCAAGTGGATCAAGATTGGTTCTCCTTCTTTCAAGCCCATCTTGAGTGTTGGGCTCTTGCTAGCTTCATCCCACATGGATTGCACTAATCCTTGCATTGCTTCCCTGATCTTCTTGGCTCTTGGTCTTGTAATTGGCCCATCTGGAACTTGCAAAGGATCTTTAAAAGTAGGCCCACCTTGGTTCCCATCATTCCCCCTCTCCTCAAAAGGATTCGACCTCGAATCTTCACCTACATCAAAGGGAGAAAGATCAGAAACATTGAATGTAGCAGAAACATTATACTCACCTGGAAGATCCACTTTATATGCATTGTCATTAATTTTCTCAAGAATTTGGAAAGGTCTATCTCCTCGGGGATGCAACTTAGTCTTCCTATGGGCTGGGAATCTTTCTTTGCGCATATGAACCCAAACCCAATCTCCTGGTTCAAAGATGACACGCCTTCGCCCTTTATTGGCTTGGGAAGCGACCCTTTCATTCTTGTGGGCAATTTGAAGCCGTACCCTCTCATGAAGTGACTTCACCAACTCCGCCTTCTTTTGGCCATCCAAGCTACTCCTGTCATCAACAGGTAAAGGCATCAAATCTAACGGAGTAAGCGGATTAAATCCATAAACAATTTCAAAAGGAGAATATGAAGTAGTAGTATGCATGGTCCTATTATATGCAAACTCTATAAATGGCAAACAATCCTCCCAAGTTTTTAAATTCTTATGAGCAACAGTGCGTAAAAGCTGAGTTAAAGTCCTATTAACTACTTCAGTCTGACCATCAGTCTGTGGATGACAAGTAGTGGAAAATAAGAGCTTAGTACCCAATTTCACCCACAACACCTTCCAAAAGTAGCTAAGGAATTTAACGTCCCTATCAGAAACAATACTCCTGGGCACACCATGGAGTCGCACTATCTCCCTGAAAAACAAGTCAGGTATGTTTGTGGCATCATCTGTTTTATGGCATGGAATGAAATGTGCCATCTTACTAAATCTATCCACAACCACAAAAATAGAATCGCTACCCCTTTTTGTCCTAGGCAACCCCAAAACAAAGTCCATAGATATATCGACCCATGGCTCACTAGGGACGGGTAAGGGTGTATACAACCCATGTGGCAAAACTTTATATTTGGCCTTTCTACATGTAATGCACCTGCTACAAATGCGATTGACATCTCGCTTTATCTTAGGCCAAAAGAAATGCTCATGCAAAATATCTAAAGTTTTCTTGACACCAAAGTGCCCCATTAATCCCCCACCATGTGCCTCACGCACCAATAACTCACGCATAGAACAACTTGGCACACAAAGTTTGTTTTCTTTAAACAAGTAACCATCATGCTTGTAAAATTTACCAAATGCCGCCTTATCACATGCCATGTACACATTAGAAAAGTCAACGTCATCGGCATACAGGTCTTTCACATATTCAAACCCAAGCATTTTAGCACTCATAGAAGTAAGAAGTACATACCTCCGGGATAAAGCATCAGCAACAATGTTCTCCTTACCTTGCTTGTAACGGATGACATATGGAAATGTCTCAATGTATTCCATCCAACGAGCATGCCTTTTATTCAACTTACCTTGACCCTTGAGATGCTTCAATGATTCATGATCGGTGTGGATCACAAATTCCCTAGTCCATAGGTAATGCTGCCAAGTCTCCAATGCATGAACAAGAGCATAAAGCTCTTTGTCATAAGTAGGGTACTTTAAAGAAGCCCCACTTAGCTTCTCCCTGAAGAAGGCTATGGGCCGCCTATCCTGCATCAAAACTGCTCCAATCCCTAAACCTGAGGCATCACATTCAATCTCAAAAGCTTTGTTAAAATCAGGTAATGCTAGCACAGGTGCAGAGCACAACCGTTCTTTAACGGTGGCAAAAGCATTCTCTTGATTATCCCCCCAATGAAACCTAACATTCTTTTTAATGACTTCAGTGAGTGGGAGCATAGTGCTAAAGTCTTTAACAAAACGCCGATAAAAACTAGCTAAGCCGTGAAAGCTTCTTACCTCAGTGATGCTCCTTGGCGTTGGCCATTCCTTGATGGCCTTGACTTTCTCTTCATCCACTTCAATACCCTTTGTACTAATAACATAACCAAGAAAAACAACTCGTTCCATGCAAAAGGTACATTTCTTGAAATTAGCATACAACTTTTCACATCGCAACACATCAAACACATATCTCAAATGCTCAATATGTTCATTTAAGTTCTTGTTGTACACTAGGATATCATCAAAATACACAACCACAAACTTACCAATGAACGCACGTAGGACATGGTTCATCAATCTCATGAAAGTACTGGGCGCATTTGTAAGTCCAAATGGCATAACCAACCATTCATAAAGCCCATACTTAGTCTTAAAAGCAGTTTTCCATTCATCACCCCTCTTTCATTCTAATCTGATGGTACCCACTTTTAAGATCAATTTTACTAAAAATACATGAGCCATGCAATTCATCAAGCATATCTCTAATCTAGAAATGGGATGGCGATACTTTACCGTAATATTGTTGACCGCTCTACAATCAACGCACATCCTCCACGTCCCATCCTTCTTTGGCACGAGTAGCACCGGTACCGCACATGGGCTCATGCTCTCCCTCACGTACCCCTTGCTCATCAAATCCTCAACTTGCCTCTGAAGCTCCTTGGTCTCCTCTGGATTACTTCTATAGGCTGGTCGGTTTGGAATAGCAGCTCCGGGTACAAAATCAATTTGGTGCTCAATGCCTCTAATGGGTGGCAACTCATTAGGCATCTCCTCTGGGAATACATCTTTAAACTCCTGCAACAAAGAAACAGCCAAACTAGGAAGAGACTGGTTAGTTTTATCAAGATTAAGATAAGACTCTTTATAGACAAGAAAATCATAGGGCGATCTGCGAAGAAAGCCCTCTTGACCTCACTCTCTCTTGCATAGAAACTCACTTTTGTCTTTCATTTTCTCTCTGCAGACTCTCTTTCTTTTTTCTCTCGTGACTCCACTCTTTTTTCTTTACTCTCAGCCACCTCTCTACTTTCTTTTTCATTCTTTCCTTTTTGCTCATTTTCACTCTCACTCTTTCTTTTTTGCTCAATCTCTTTTTCACTCTTGCTTTTTTGATCACTCTCATTTTCACTCTTTCTTTTTTGAGCAACCTCACTTTTTAGTTTCAGTTGATCCTCATAAACCTGGCTTGGAGTTAAAGGAGCAAGCTTGATTGTTTTGCCCTCCTTTACAAAGCTGTACATGTTCTTGAACCCATCATGTGTCACCCTCCTATCATACTGCCATGGCCTCCCCAACAAAATATGGCCAGCATGCATAGGCACAACATCACAAAGTACTTCATCCTAATACTTCCCAATTGAAAAAGTAACTAACACTTGTCTATCTACCCTAACCTCTCCACAATCATTCAACCACTGCAATTTGTATGGTCGAGAGTGTTTTAAGGTAGGTAAATTCAATTTCTCAACCAAAGTAGTGCTAGCCACATTAGTACAACTCCCCCCATCAATGATCATACTACATACCTTGCTGTTGATGTGGCATCTAGTATGGAAAATGTTCTCTCTTTGTTGCGCTGCATCATCCACCTTAATGTGTGTATTGAGAGCACGCTTGGCAACAAGAGACTCACCGGTCACGGCGTATACCACTCCATCATCATCACTATCATCAACCAACTCGGGCACCCCATCACTATCACCTTCACTCTCAGTCATTACCTCCCCATTGTCACGCAAAATCATCGCTCGCCTATTTGGACATTGAGAAGCGATGTGCCCTGAACCCAAACACTTAAAGCATTTAATATCTCTATGTCTTGAAGGTTGAGATTCTACCTTGGGTCTGCTGCTAGGTCCCTCATCTTTGCTCTTAGGTGGTTCGGTTTTCCTCTTTGCTTCAGCTGAATCATTCCTATCCCACTTTGATTTCCAAGTAGTACTAGAAACCAAAGTGTACCTTGCTGTCCATTTTCTCTTTAACTGCCTCTCCACCTTCATAGCCATGTGCACCATGTCCTCTATCTCCACATAATGTTGCAATTCAACTACATTGGCTATATCTCTATTCAAACCACTCAAAAATCTAGCCATGGTGGCTTCCCGGTCCTCCTCTACATTAGCCCGAATCATCGCCACCTCCATCTCCTTATGGTAATCCTCCACACTCCGAGACCCCTGTGTAAGATGTTGGAGTTTTTGGTAAAGGTCCCTATAGTAGTGGCTAGGTACAAATCTCCGCCTCATGAGAGCTTTCAACTCTCCCCATGTCTCAACAGGCCTCTTATAATTCCTCCTCCTATTGGTCACTAATTGATCCCACCAAATAAGAGCATAATCAGTGAATTCAATTACCGCCAACTTCACTTTCTTCTCCTCAGAGTAATTATGACAATCAAATACCAACTCTATTTTTTTCTCTCACTCTAAGTAAACCTCAGGGTCAGTTCTACCTTGAAAAGATGGTATTTTCATTTTGATGCGCCCCAAGTCTCTATCAACACCATCCCGACCCCCTAGGTTCCTCTCAAATCCTCTTTCATGCCTAACTCCTCTATGTCTACCCGACCCAATTTCAGATGTTAGGTCTTCCTCATCCTCATTATTTCCTTCATTCTCATATGCATTTTCAACCCTAGGCTCACGTCGCCTCCTATTTCTCCCACCTTGTAAATTTCTAATTGCTGCTTCTTGTTGATCCATCCTATCCCTCACTTCCCCCATCACCAAGTTCAACCGCTCAAATTGTTGTTGCATGGCCTGTAACACAAAGAAGGGGTTATCGGCCACCCCCTCCAATGATGAGCCACTGCGGCAAGACATTGTAATGTGCTACAAAAAATATTGTTAGCGGAAAAAGAAAAGATCTCACATGCTCCCTTACGTGTTTACACTCAAATGATGGCACTCCACTCGTGTTTCACTCTAGATAGGCTTTTTTTTTCGATAATAAGCTCACACTCTCTTGCCTTTTACCTCAAGAGTTTTTCCACGCAAGTTCTTTCAGAACTAATTGAACTCAATCAAGATAAAGCAACCTTGTTTAATCCCAACTAGCAATTAGGTTCAAGAAACAAGAACAAGAGAAACACGGAAAGAATGAAACGACACAAGAATCATGAAAATTATACGAATGGAAGAGTAACTATAACACAAGATACAAACTATAATGAAGGATGCACAGCCCTTTGGATGTTAAGGCTCAAGAAAAAACTTTTCAGATTTTCTATACTTTTCTCTCTCTTTTTTTTTTTTGGACGAATTTTTTTTTTCGTCTTTTTTTTTTTCTTTCTTTGCCTTTCTTTTCTCTCTTTTTTTTTTTTTCAACTGATTTGATCACAATCAAAAAAAATTGCAATTAACAAAGCCCTAACAAAGAACTCAAAAACCCTAGAAGAATAAGTGATACGGCAGCCAAAAAACTTAGAAGAATAATGAATTTTCAGCAACCTTTTTTTTTTTTTTTGTAACCCTAGAACAATGAGAACTAGGATCAAATAGACAAGAAAAAAAAAAGAAGATAGAATCAGACCTGATTGGAAACTGAGCCTATCTCAACCCTAAAAGGCTAGCTCAAGGGGTGAGGCTTTCCCTCACATTTATAAACTGACTACCAGCCCCTTCCATAACCGATGTGGGACAACCCCAACAATCTCCCCCTCACACATCGGGCCCTGGGTCAAAGGCAACGACAACCTGTTTCTCCCCGCAGACTATTGGGCCGAGACTTGTTGGTAAACTTGGGCTCTGATACCAAATGATATGAACCCGCAGAAAGAGAATTCCGTTGAACCCACAATCAATTTGAAAACTTACCCAAGAAAGCAAATTCAAGTCTATGGATGGAGAATTTAGACCCGTTGAAAACACGTTTCAAGAACCTAGATTATATTAAAATCTAGACCCGTTGAAATCCCGTCTCAAGAACCCAAATTACGAGGAAAGACGCCACAAAGGTTGTGATTTACCTTTGATAAGTTCAAAAGTTCAATCAAGAACAAGAGGAGTAAACTCAACTCACAATTAAAATTCAAAATAATGTCTGTCCCCTTAAGTGGTGGCTATGAGATGTTTAAATATTCCCTACAAAATAACCCTAGGCCAAAATAAGGCCCTTTCTCAAAATACCCTCAAGTGGAACAATTAAAGTTTTTTTGAAATCCTAATTAATAAAACATAAGAAATATATGGGCCAAACATCCTCAAGCCCATTTATTCTAAACTAATAAAATAAAGCCTTTAACTAAATTGTAAGCCTTCAATAACAATAGGCCATATTTTTAAGTCAAGTCTTCTATAGCTTGGATCAATTGGATCAAGTGGATCAAGATTGATTCTCCTTCTTTCAAGCCCATCTTGAGTATTGGGCTCTTGCTAGCTTCATCCCACGTGTATTGCACTAATCCTTGCATTGCTTCCCTGATCTTCTTGGCTCTTGGTCTTGTAATTGGCCCATCTAGAACTTGCAAAGGATCTTTAAAAGTAGGCCCACCTTGGTTCCCATCAAACAGGCTACCGATGTGTTCTTAAAATGCCTCGGGAGGAGAGGTCTTATATGGCCCTCATTAGAAGCGTTCAAGGGGTGGGGGAGTCGTTTGCCATCAGTTGTCATCAAATGATAGACCCAAGTCGGTTGTCATCAAATGATAGACCCTTGGTCGGTTGCAAGCGATGACTTGGTATGGCCCTTCCCAGTTGGTCGCAAGCTTTTTGTTGGCTAGATTCTTGATGAGCACCTTTTTAAGGACCAATTCCCCCAGATTGAAGATCCGATTTTTTACCTTGATGTTGAAGTACTTCTCCATCCGTCGCTAATATACCGCGGTAGCATCACGCCTTTCTTCTATAAGGTCAAGGCTTTCGCGTAGACTTTGATCATTTTCTTCGATGTTAAAGTTTGCGAGTTGATGGGAAAGGATGCCAATTCCCTTAAGGATTACTGCTTCGGTCCCAAAGGTTGGTGCGAACGGTGTCTCTCTTGTTAAAGTCCAAGTGGTTATCTAGTGGGCCCAAAGGACCCCTAGAAGCTCTTCCGGCCAGCCTCCTTTCTGGGTGCTAAGCTTTTTTGCAATCATCTTAAAGATGGTCTTGTTCGTGGCCTCAACTTGTCCGTTGGCTTGGGGGTGAGTCAGGGAGGAGTAGTGGTTCTTGATTTTCCACTCCGCGCACCATTTTCTGAAGGCATCACATCACAGTCAAACTGTTTGCTGTTGTCGGTCACGATGACACGGGGTAGTCCAAATCGACATACTATCGAGCACTAGAGGAACCTTTCTACGGCTTTTTCTGTTATGGAGACCAGAGCTTTGGCTTTGACCCACTTGGTGAAATAGTCAATGGTGACTATAGTAAACTTCACACCCCCTAAGCCTACTATGTCGACTTCTCATTGGGTGAAGGGCCATGACGCTGCCATTGGTGTGAGCTCTTGTGGTGGCTGGTAAGGAATGGTGGCATAGTCTTGGCAAGGATGACACTTCTTGACCAATTCCTCCGAGTCTTCTTTCATTGTAAGCCAGTAATACTTGTTCTTTAGGACCTTTCTAGTGAGCATACGAGCACCAGAATGATTTTTGCATATTCCCTCTTGTACTTTGCAGAGGATGTAGTTGCCTTCAGCATTGGAGACGCATCGGAACAAAGGGTATATGAAACTTCTTTTGTACAAGGTGTCTGCGATGATGGTGAATTTGGTGGCCCGATGTCGTACCTTTTTAGCTTCTGCTGCATTTGATGGTAAGGTTCGAGTTGAGAGGAATTCCACCACAGGTTTAGCCCAAATTATTTTGTCAAGGCTGATCTAGTTAACTTCTCCTTTACCTTTTGCAATTGATGAAGTGTGTAATAGCCAGATAGGAACGCGACTATCTTCTAGATTGCTCTCTTGTGCGGTGGTGAGGCGGGCAAGTTGGTCGGCTCTTCTGTTCTCTTCCTTGGGGATATGGAGTACCTCGAACTTCTTGAATAGATCTTTGAGCTCTCATGCCTTCTCTACATACATCTTCATCTTGTCATCCTTTGCTTCAAATTCGCTGGTTAGGTGGCCTACGACCAACTTGGAATCGCTTTTGACGACAACTGCCTTGGCTCGCATATCTGCCATTGTCAAACCCGCAAGGAGAGCTTCATAATCTGCGACATTGTTTGAGGCTTCAAAGCTAAAACAAGTGGCATATTATGTTGTAATCCTGTAGGGGACAGTGATCACTAATCTAGTGCCGCTGTTGGATTTGTTTGACGATCCGTCGATGCCAATAAACCATGAATCTAGGGCTAGGGCTTGATCTTCGTAACTAGGGGTGGGCAAAACTCGTCCGCACTCGCAAAAACTGACCCATCCGCCCTGCCTTGTCCCACTATGTACGGGTTTTTTAGTTTTCCTGCCGGGTATGAGTGTTTTTTCTAGAAATCCGTCTGGGTTGGGTCGGGTATTGGATATAATTAAAAAAAAAACCCATGCGATCCAACCCGCGTAACTTCATATATGGTATAAAATAATATTTTTCTCATGAAAACCCTAATTCCCTTACAAATCAGACTCTCACTTTCACTCCCACGTCATCTCGACATCTTGTTGCCGAGTAACGATCTGTTTTGCCATCGCCTGATAGATCAGATCTAATCTTATTTAGCAGATCTAATACCCAATTCGAGGTCCTTAGATCTGATCCGATAGATCAGATTAGATCTATCAAATCTTGATTGGGTAATACTCGATCTGCCTCGCCCCCGCCATACCCAATACCAACCGTTTATTGTTTAGTAATGGGGGGTATTTTGTATTCATTTTTCATAACCGAGGACCTCGGAACAGGTATTGGATATCCTTAATATCCGGCCCGATCCGGCACATGCCCACCCATATTTGTAACAACGAGTTTTTGTCCCGCTAGCGATTTCGGCGATGAAGTTGGCGACTACTTGGCCTTAAATTGCAATTCACGATTGGTATTTGATGTCAAAAAAAAAAAGTAGTTCCCAACAAACGTCGCCAACTGTAGATGTAGTGATCTACAGTGACCCCACGTTCGCTGTACTAGATCCTCGAGCCTTTGAGCCTGCGCGTAAGGTAAAGAAATAGTCAATAGTGACTTCATTGGTGAGGTCACTCCGGTGCTCTGGTCTGGATCGACTGGTGGGCTTAATGACTTCGAGCGATGGGCTTGACGACAAGGACTGGTGGGCTTGGGTTTAAGCCGCCGGGTATTGGGGCAAGGGCTTATTGGGCTTAAGAGCCTTGGGTAGTTCGACCGTGGGCCATTAGGGTATTTCTTAGGCTTTATAGGAGTCTCTCAATTCTCTTGGATAATTAGGAGATTTATCCATGGGAATTTTATTAGTTGGCGGGGTCAGGGGCTTGTTGGGCTTATGAGCTGTTAGTTATTCCTCTAGGGTTGTGGGCCTTTGTGGGATTTCCTAGGCCCTACAGGTACCAACAAGCTTAGAATGCCAAGAGGAAGATTGAATTCATAGATTTCAAGGACATTCCTAGGCCTCATAATCAAAATGCTCCCAAGAGATCTAGGAGCCAGCTGTACTATAGACGTTCATAGGGTGTGACATCTATTGGAACAGTTGTTAGGAAGTGTCGGCGGGGGATAGCTCCGATGCCTAAATCAGAAGATGCTTTTGTGGGAGCTAAATCAGTAATAGTATATTCAGCACGTTAAATTTTGAACCCCTTACCTGGATGTGTTCACTTCTTTTTATATGTGTTTCCCTTTAGTGGGTCCCGAACATCTCGGAGAATTGTCCTGAGACATTGTGGGTGGCTTCGCACGATCTTTCATGGTTGCCCACGTCTACACCTTCCTTACATACCTGTGACCGTTCTAGGTTGCTCTCTCGGAATTTATGAGAGTGGGTCTAGATCTTTAGAGATTCTCCACTCCTTGGACTTCTTGGGTACTCAGGGTGTGATGGGCATGTTCTCCTTGTTTTCAAGGGTTATCGTAGAGGCTTTAATGGGCTTGGATGGGATTTGTAGACCTCTAGGCCTTTTGTTGACATTTGGGTCTTTTAGCTATTATGACTAGCCTAAATCCCTAACAATTACCCCCCATTTCCCTAGCCTGATGCCTCGGCCAGGGTTATGGGAAAAAATAACTTTGGGGTTTGGCATCGAGTTCAGGATGAAAAACCCTTGAACTTCACCGGGACACGTGGCGTCTTGTTTGTGGTGCCTATAACCTGCACGCCTTTTAAGGTGCTGCCCTTCATATACTAGGCGTGGGATCCTATAAGGAGATCGTCTTTTCGGATTCTTCGGCTTACATGGTGCTTCATGGCCTTTAGGTGCATTTATAGTTTGCACACTATTCGATGTGGGCCATCCTTTAGACACTTGTCTTCCTTGTTTGTCCTCTAATTTTCATTTTTCTTGTTGTGTTCTTTGTTTCTCATTCGAGCTTACTTTTCTTTTCTTTCTTTCTTGCTTGCTTGTAAGTCTCTGCTCTACTGGCTTAGTATCATCTACACGACTTTTCTTTGTGGTATTTTTTAAGGATCGTGTTTTTTAGGGTTGCGGTTAGTCAGGTTCCTCCTCTTGGGTCTTTCATTGATCTTTGGGGTTCAATTCTTTCCCTTTTGAGTTTGACCCTTCCTCTACTAAAGCCTGTCGTTCCTCATCTTCCTTTGAGTATCGCTTATTTATCAGTTTGCCAGAGGTGTTTAAGCATTCCTCTTCTCATCCCTAGCGCCTTATATATCATGGGTCTGGTGCCGGTTCTTTCCGATTCGGAAGGGTTGGAGGGCAGTTCTGGACCTTCTGGTAATTCAGATGGGCCACCAGATTTTGCTGTGGACCATATACATCGATGGGGTCCATTCTCGGGCCTAATCATGAAAGCAAGCTATGCAAGAATTACGGGATTCCTCCATCGGTGCTTATTCGCTTCCCAGATCCAAGGGCCTGCTGTGTGGTTAGTGACAAGATTCGGGAAGTGTTTTTGTATGAACACTTCCTCAAAGAGGGCTTTAGGTTTCCTTTGCCCTGATAGTTCGAAGGCTTCTATGCTATTTGCAACTGTCTCTTGTTCAGATCAAGCCCAATGGGTGGAGGTATTTTTTTGGCCTGCTGTATTCTCTAGCCAATTATCCTTGGAAAGGGGGCTGCTTTATCGGTTCGAGAGTTCCTCAACATCTACCAGCCTATTAGGTATGGTGAATGGATATGGACCTTCCAATCCCGGGGCAAGAACAAGATTTTGTCCCAGTCATCAACTTACTTAAACAACAAGAAGTGGGAGTCTTTACTTTTTATGGTCTTGAGTGACTAGGAGTCCTCGGGTTTTGGCAATGATGGCGACAAGTTTGTTTTTACTAGCCAGATCCCCTACGCTTGGAGCTCTCTTGTTGATCATTGCAAGTACTCTTATCACCCTACTTTTTGTCCTTTGTGCTTTGCTCCTAGTTTTGACTGTGACTTCAGAGCAAGAGATTCCCAAGTTAACTGAGGAGCAGTAGGCTTGGGTGCGTTTGATTTTGGAGTTTTCCGAGGATAAAAGCAAAAGGGACCTCCATGATTTTGATTTTCTGGTCACTCGCGCTCATACCTTGAAGTATCTGGGATACCGCGTGGTTGGGAGTTGGGCCCCCAAGAAGAAGGTTGCTCCTGGGAAGGAAAAAGCAAAGCCCGAGAGGGGGAGAGTGACTCCTGAGATGGGCAGTCCTAAAGTTGTTCTTGACAAGACCTGGGGCAAACCAGTCCTTGATAAAGGAAAGGACAAAATGACCGAGGATATGCTTATCAAGCCCAAGGCTAATTCCAGCCTAAAGCTTATGTTTGCGGCCATCCGATCGTACCCTCCTGAGGTCCCACCTCCCAAGGCCGGGAATGAGAAGTCGGTTTCTAAGAAGGGGACAGGGTCTTGGAAGTTAGAGTCCTAGACTCCGTCTAGGGTTACACTCCCTGAAGGGAGACAGAAGCCGAAGGTTGGGAATTCCCCCAAGGTGTCTGTAGCGATCCTGAGTCTCTTTTAAGGAGAGATTAGTAAATTGATAGATAGTCCAATTTTTAGCTAAGGGTGGACTTGGATTAGTAATGAGAATGGATCAAAGTTAAAAGTTTTAATATATATATATATATAATATGTTAAATGAAAAATAGTAATAATAATGGTTTACCTTTAATTTAAAGTTAATTGTTTTTTTTTTAAAAAAAAAAGAGGTGTGGCATTACTTTTATATTTCTATCTCTTCTTGTATTAAAGAGAATAAGACAAACCCTAAAATCCCTAACCGTCTTTTAGTCTTGCCTCTCACTCGTCCTTCTCCCAAAAAACCACAATTTCTCTCTCGCAGACAGCAGCCTCGTCTCTCTCTCTCTCTCTCTCTCTCTCACGAACACTGCAGGTAACTTTTCCTTCTATCTTGTCTTTCATTTCTTTAGTCTTAACAATGCATTGTTGCAAAAATCTGAGCACTCATAATCAAGTTGTTTTTTTTGCATAGAATATTGTACTAGAGATAGGATTATTTTATAAACAAATCCATATAGTCAAGCCTTTTGTAGAAAACCATCTTGGATCATGTGTAGCCATTTTCTTTTCGTCTTGTATTTTCCTTGTTCTTTCCTGTGTAGTAAAAAGCAAGAGAGTTCATTGCTTTTAAATCCCACCAACCCACATGTACTGCCTAGTGAAGAGAAACAAGGTTTTCTTCTCTTTTTTTTGGATTTTATCTCACCAAACCACATAACCCCATTGAGCCGATGTGTGTCTGCACCAACCTTTTGTTATTTTCCTTGTCTTTCATGTTACTCCTTGCTCGTTCCAAAGACGTCTTGAGCAGTGATGTAATTGTGTTCGGATGTTTCTTTTCTCAAAACAGGTTCGGACTTACAGATTCGACACCATAGGGACACTGTTTCCTTTTATTTCTTCAAAAAATTATATTTTTTAATTATTTTGTGTGCCCTTAGTTCCTTGTTGTTAAAAGAATAGCAGGCTTTCTTTGCCATTAACTTCAACGACCCAAATGTAAAATGTTCTTTTTTTTGTTTTACAAATCGAATTTTTGTTACTATTTTCTAAACCAATTAAGAAAATCCAACATTATTAAATTTTGATTTATATACATGATAAGAACAGTTTAAAATATTTTAAAGATCCATTCTCAATTGACTAGCAAGTTAAACCCATTATAGTCGAATTTTATTTTGTATGGAGTATGAGAGTAGTAACGCGTCTGAATTTTTATTTAGGTGACTAACTAGTGGTCGAAGAGTTTTTGTATTTACAGTCAGGAGGTAAGTAGATTCCCTACCCCTTCTAAAGTTATTTTACGAGATGATTATTCTTTAACTGTCTTTTGCACCTTACGTGTTTTAATTATTTATTTATGAATTTATCTTGCTTACATAATTAGAAGAACTTTCTCTTTAAATGAAAAGATGTTTGTAATATAAATCTGTTTGTTATTTTAAAAGTTATTGTTTATCAATACTTTCTAATTATAGTAAGTATCTACTTCCCTAGAGTTCCTAAATTGGAAAATTACTATTTTAGAAAGTTCATAAATCAGAAAAGCATTAGATATAAAAACCCTCCTACACGTTGCCCAAAGATACCAAGAGAAATAATAGAGATGAGGAAAGTTTTATAAGATGAGGGCACATGTATGGAGGAGATAATTTTGGCCCAAGAGAATTCAAAGAAGAAAGAGTTCGGTATCGATGCTAGGATGGAAGCGCAACCACTGAAAGAGGCTCTGCCAGAAGGAGGTAATCCATCAATTATTTGCCAAACTGAGTGTACTAATAAGTTAATTGGCTGGCCAGAGGACACACTTGGGGCTACATGCGTTGCCATGGTTGTAAAAACTGCACAACCCTAGTACACGAGGTGTAACAGTGTACATAGGCCCTATTATGAGAAGTGTTTTATATAAGTAATTATCTTATAGATTTCAAACGAGAGAAATGTCTTTGACGTAATGTTGTTGGAAAAATGGTTTTGAAGAGATAAGAGGATTTCTTTCTTTAAGTTACATAGTATTTCATAATGAATGTTATTTTGAAGTGTTTACATGAATTTTCGCATTTTTGTGAAAAGTTTTAAAGAAAACAAGTTTAACACAATTATTTATGGTTGGAGAATATACTTACTGGGCCTTTTTCGCTCATTCAGTTTTACTTTTATTTTCAGGTGGCGAGAATGCCATAGTAGGAGGCCGGAATGGGGACAGGGCTAGTTATTAAGTTCACTTCATCTGCATATTATTTTATTTATTTCCAAGTGCGTTAGCACAAGTTTCTAGGATTTAGGTTTATTATTTTAAGTTTTCATTATGTAATAAATTTCAGACTTGTCACCTTGAGAACCAAGTGGTAATTTTAATTGACATTATTCGTTATATCATTCATACATTTATTTCTGCATTTAGTTAACTGCTCTAGCAAACCTTATGATTTTTTGTGCCTCAATGAGAAGTAGTTGACAAACCTAGCCTTAATGGACTCGGGATGTTACAGTGTCACCCCTCAACGCCAAGATTGAGGGTCTGGCTTTTGAGAAAGGAAATAGGTCTTGGGATCCTGAGGTTCCACCCCCTAGAAGAAACAACAGATTGATCATGCTTGATATTTTAGGGATTCGCTCGATAATTCCATGGCTTCTCACTCCGTGCTGGACTTGAGGGCTTCCAAGATTGTTCCTATTAGTCTGGTTTTTGCTATTTCTACTGAGGTTGAAGGTCGGGTCAGTCCTTCCATTGTGTCCGAGACAGCCCTGGAGACCTAGGGTCCTTTGATTATAGATCTTGAGGAGGATGAAGACGGTGTGGGTCACCAAGGCTCGGCATTTACTCATGGTCTGGATGGTAGGACCGAGCCTGCTAACTGCCACAAGCTTGAGAACGAGGGGATCTCCGAGACTATAGCTTTGGATCAACTGTTTGGGGTTTGTCAACCTTCTGAACGTAGTCCTCTCAATTCTCCTGTTGCTGCTAAGGTTGAGCGGCATCTTGAGAATATGCTCACAGTTTTGCAAAGCTTGTCTGAAAGCGGCGGTGCTGGCTTTTCAAGGAAGAGGCTTCCCTTTTCGTCCCTCAAAGAAGGCCTCAACGGGCATCCTCTCCAGGTTCTTTCTAACATCATTCCCAAGGGATTTACTAAGGGAGCAAGTCGGATGTCTCCCGAGAATTTCGTTGATGTCTTAGTGCATCATAAGATTGAGGTAGGTCATAATCGTGATATAGTTCTCTATCTAATTTCTAGTTTCCTTGTACTAACTTTCTTGATGTTTGCTTTGGGATACCATGAAAACAATAAGCATGTTCTCGAAATTCTGAGATAATTTGAAGGACCGTCCCGATGAGGCTAAAGACTTAAGGCAAAGGCTTCAATCCTCGGAAAGGGATGTGGCGAGCTCCATGCTTTAGCTTTGAGGCAAGCTTCTTTGGAGGCCGACGTTGCTCAGTTTGAAGAGCTTCAGTCTCAGTTGTCTGCTGTTAAGGCTAGGGTGGCTAACCTGGAGGCTAGGCTGTTGGGGGCAACTTGTCGGCCAAGGCTGCTCAGTTAGATGACTTGCAAGTTAAGCTTTCTTCTACTGATGATGGGGTTGTGGACCTAGAGGTTGACTTGTTGATTATGAAAGCTGGTTGCATGAAGATTGTTGCAATGCATGCGGAGACCATAGATGGGTTGTGCCGCGTGAAGCAGTAGTCCGCCGAGGCTAATTCTCGACTTGCCACCTTTGCTGCCAAGAAGGATTCTTTATTGGTGGCTTTGATCAAAGCTCGGGACCAATCCTCCGAGAACCGCTCGAAAGCCAAGGAATCCTTGGCGTTACTCGGGGTCGTTGAATCAAAGCATAAAGTTACTCACAAAAAGCTATGCGGTCTAAGGAGGAGGCATCACCACTACCGAGCTTTGTCCTAGCGTTATTTTCAGCAACTAGCTTTTATGGCTTGGATAGAGACAGTGCTTGGGCCATAGGTTATTGTTGGGGCTTCGCCACATTTTGACAGTTGTATCTTCATCCTTCTTCCTAGTTGACCTGGAGACGAGCGACCCTTGATCTTTGACTATTTGCGCTGCTACCATTGAGGAGTTGGTGCAACTTGGCAAGGAGGAGATGCCCGATGTCCCAGGAATTAGTGAATTTGGGGCCTTTGTTCCGTTCTCCGAAGCTGGGGCTATTCCTAAGGGCATGACTGATCCTCCAAGAGCTGATCTACTAGCGGACTCGGGTCAGGTCTCAGCTCCTGAGGAACCGCATATTAATATATATTTGTATTCTTAGTATTGTAACTACCTGATTGATCAATGAAAGAATCTTTTGATTTTTTGATCCTCCTTTCTTTGTATGATCTTCACGACTTTCTTTTTGTTGTCACTATTGCTCGAGACTTAGTTTGAGTCTAGATATGGGGCTGAAAGGCACTGTTGTCCGAGACTTGGTTTGAGTTTGGACATGGGGCCGAAAGGCACTTTTGCCCGAGACTTAGTTTGAGTCTTGCAATGTGGCCAAAAACTTAGTTTGAATCTTGCAATGGGGCTGAAAACTTAGTTTGAGTCTGGACATGGGGCCAAAAGGCATTGTTGTCCGAGACTTAGTTTGAGACTATGTACTTTTGAATAATTTTGAATTGCAATTTCACAGAAATTTACATCATCATAACTACATCTCGGCATTCCATGGCCTCGGTAACTTCTTTCCTTTATTTGTCTCCAAGTGGTATGCTCCTGCTTCGTAGCATCCAATTACTCGGTACGGCCCTTCCCACTTCAATGCTAACTTTCCCTCTACTACCTCCCGGGTTACCAATGTTACCTTGCACAGCACCCAGTCTCCTATTCCAAATTTTCTCGGTTTGACTTTGCGGTTGAAGTATTGAGCTGATTTTTGTTGATAAGCTGTTGAGGTCAATGTTGCTGCCTCTCTCTTTTTAGGTAGTATCTAGGTTCAACAGCATTCCTTCATTGTTGAGGCTTGGATTGTAGTTCCCAACCCTAAAGCTTGGAGAGCCAATTTCGACCGGGATAACAGCTTCTTTTTCAAAGCTTGGAAAATGGTTTTGTTTGTTGCTTCTACTTAATCATTTACTGGTGGGTGTCCGGGGGAAGAGAAGTAATTACGGATGTGGAGGTTAGAGCACCATTCCCTAAAATGCTGGCAGTCAATTTGCTTTCCATTGTCGGAGATGATTGCGTGTGGTAGACCATATCGGCATATTACAGAATTCCACTAGAAGTTGGTGATATTCTTCTTGGTAATTGTAGCAAGAGCTACGACGTCGGCCCATTTAGTGAAATAATCTACAGCCACTACCACGAATTTGACATTTCCCTTTCTTTGGAGGAGTGGACAGACGATGTCTACCCCTATTGTGCAAATGGCCATGGCGATGAGATGGTGCTAAGGTCTTCTGGTGGGCTTCTTGAGACACTGGCATATTTCTAATAATCATCACATTTTCTTACAATCTCTAAGGACTCCTTGTGCATTTTCGGCCAATAATATCTTGCTCTCACGGCTCGGTGTGCTGATGTCCGACCCCCTAAGTGGTTCCCACAAATGCCTTCGTGTATCTCGCGTAGTATATACTTCGCTTCTCCTTCTGACAGACACTTGAGTAGGGGGAGCATGTACCCCTTCTTATAGAGGACGTTGTTTATAAGTGTATACCGAGCCACTTTTGTCCTGACCTTATATGCTTCTTTTTTGCCGACTGGGAGTATTCCTTGTCCCAGAAATTGAATAATCTATGTGGCCTAGCCTAGGACATTGTTGATCTACAGTACTTACATGCCATTGGCAATTGCTGGTTCTGCTAACACTTGTATTGTTTGACTCAACTGCCGTTGATATTCCTTGGGAGCCGATCCCAGTCAAACCAACTGATCTGCTTTTTCATTCTCCCCCTTGGGGATCTGTCTCACCACAAACTTGTCAAACTGCACTTAGGTCTCCAGCACTTTCAACCGATATTCCTTCATCCGCTTTCCTTTTGCTTCGTAATCGCTCTGGATTTAATGGGCTATCACCTGTGAGTCGGTTCAGATCTCTACATTTTTTATCCCCAGGCTAAGCGCGATGTTGAGGCCTACTAGAACGACCTTATACTCGACTTCATTGTTGGTGGTTTTGAAGTCCAACTTGATGACATAGGTTAGCTTCTTGCCCTTTGGGGTTGTCACCATGATCCCAACTCCACTTCTAGCCGTGGTGAAGAACTTTGCTAGGAAATCCGTAAAAGCTTGCCCTTTAATTGCTGTTTTTGGTAGATACTCTTTGTCAAACTCCCCGAGCTCTACTACCCAATTGATTAACCTTCTCGAAGTGTCAGGCTTATGCAATGTTCTTCGTAGTGGGTACTCTATTAGCACACAGATTGTATGTGCTTGAAAATATGTCCTCAACCTTCTTGCCGACATTACCAAGGCAAAAGCTAATTTTTTTATCTGAGGATATCTTTCCTTTGCTCCCTTTAAGGCTCGGCTTGTGAAGTATACCGGCTTCTACACTCCTTCACGGATTAAAATAGAGCTGACGGCTGACGAAGAGACTGCTTGGTATAAGTAAAGTGGCTCGCCCTCGGATTCTCTACTCAGGAGCGGTGGACTGACCAAGAATTGCTTTAGCTACTGAAAGGCCAGGTCGCATGCCTGGGTCCACTAAAAGGCCTTTCTCAGGGTTTTGAAAAATAGCAGGCATTTGTCTGTGGACTTTGATATAAATTAGTTAAGAGCTGCAAGGCGCGTGGTGAGTTGTTGTAACTGCTTCATGTTGTCAGGAGGTGTCATATCGAGAACAGCTCTCACCTTCTCGGGATTTGCCTCAATCCCTCTCTAGGAGACCAAGAACCCAAGGAATTTTTCGGATACCCCAAAAGCACACTTTGTAGGGTTTAGCTTCATGTTGTATTGCCTCAAGGTTCTGAACGTTTCCTTTAAGTTTATCACATGGCTTGTTGCTTGGACGCTTTTTATTAGCATGTCATCCACATATATCTCGACATTTCGACAAATCTAATGTTTGAACATTTTGTTAACCAGCCTTTGGTATGTAGCCTCAGCATTCTTTAGCCTGAAGGGCATTACTTTGTAGCAGTAGAGACCTCTGTCAGTTATGAACGCCGTTTTCTTATGGTCACTCTCATGCATTCGAATTTGATTATAACCTGAGAAGGCGTCCATAAATCTGAGCAGGTCGTGCTTGGATGTTGAATTTACCAGCATTTCTATCCTAGGAAGAGGAAAGCTATCCTTTGGGCAGGCTTTGTTTAGGTCGGTGAAATTCACACAGATTCTCCACTCGTCAGTAGATTTTTTGACCAGCATTATGTTGGCCAACCAGTCTGGATAGTGTGCCTCCTTTATGAACCCAGCCTAAAGCAATTTCTCCACTTCTTCAGCAGATGCCTGATTGCGTTCTAGGGCGAAGCTCCTTCTCTTTTGCTTGACCGATTTTTAATTTGGGTTGACATTCAAATGGTGGACAATGACCGAGTGGTTGACCCCTAGTATATTCTCGTGTGTCCATGCAAATACATATTTGTTGCTCTTGAGGAAGCTTACAAGCTCCCTTCGTATTTCCTGAGACAACTATGAACCGATCTTCACTTTCTTGTCTTGTTCATCAATTGTAATTTCCTAGATCTCTTCTGCTGGCTCCGCTTGTTGCACCTTCTTTCCGTCCTGGCTTCCCACTCTTACTTCTAGGGTCTCCTTTTTGTCTAGATCTTTGAGGGTTATGTTATAGCGCTTGCGGGCTGCCACCTGGTCGTCCTTAACTTCACTGACCCCGTTGTTGGTTGGGAACCTTCATCTTTAAATGGTATGTTGATGTCACCGCTCTCAATTTGTTAAGTGTCGGTCTTCCTATGATAGCATTATAGGCGGAAGGCCTATCTATCACTAGGAAGCCAGCCATAACACTTGCTTGTCTCGGTACTGTGCTTTCTGTAATTAGTAGTGTTATCACGCCAATGTGTTTGACCTTCTCTCCTGCAAATCCCACGAGAGGGGTTCGGATTGGTCTCATCTTGTCTTGGTCGATCTTTATTTGGCCAATTGCTGACCAGTATAAAATATCAGCTGAGCTCCCGTTATTGATCAGGATTCGGCGAACAGTGCAATTTGCCACAGTCATTGTTACAACCAATGGGTCATCATGTGGGACCGAGATTCCTATTTCATCCTCCTCGGAAAAGGTCACACCTTCGGATTCTCTTTTTCGGACCCTTCCCGGCCCGCTCAGAGTCAGTACTTCTTCCGATGCCAACTTGTAGGCATGCAATTTTCTAGCCAAGACAGATTCACCCCCTCCAAAAAATCTTCCCGAGATCGTTTGGATTTCTATCATTGTTTCCCAAGTTCTAGGTGCTTGTCTTCGGTCTTCTTGATTTGTCTTGACATTCCCCCTTTGATCCCAGGGGTTGTCATTTTTCAGGTACTCCTTTGTTGGGGGTTGCCTTGCTGCTGCCTTTGCTCAGCCACAAACTTTGATCGCTTTGCATTTTTAATCAACTTCTCGATTTCGAGGCGCATAATTATGCACTCTTCCGTCTCATGGCCATGATTCAAGTGGAAGTCACAATATTTCCCCTTATTCCTCCGATTAGGGGCATCCTCATTTTTTTCGGTTAGTGAAGGCTCGGTTTATCCTAAATTTGCATGAGGATTTCAGATACACTTGTGTTTAAGGGAGTCCATTTAAACTCCCTTTCAGTGATTGGGGTCCAAGCCCTCTTTGGTGCCTTATTTGCACTCACTAGTGGTTATGCCCTGATCCGAGGAGCTACTGGTCTTTGCTTTGTTTAGGTAGGCAAACTTTTCACCCAGAGAGACTTTTCTCTGCTTTTCAGCTGCTTTTGGAGGCTTTGACCTGGAGTCCATCAAGGCTCTGATAGTCTCCTCTCCATTCATGAACTCTTCAGCTTTGTCCATGAATGCTTGTAGCCTAGTTGGCATCTTTTGGGCTAACTCCGCCATCAGTCCTCTTTTTGGTCGGATCCCATTCAGGAGGGAAAATAAAACTATATCTTCTTTTGGACCCTCCACACTCATTTTTCTTTGTTGAACCTCATTAGATACTCCCACCTTCTCCTTCTTCTTCCAACTAAGAACTGTATCAGGGATTGTCTTCCCAACGCATCAAAGTTGTCAATTGATCCTGGTGGAAGTTTACCAAACCATTCCCGAGCAATCCCCTTGAGGGTGAGTGGGAAAGCTCGGCAAGAAATTTCATATGGGGTTCCATGGAGAATCGAGTGTTCTCTAAATGCTTCAATATGCTCAACAGGATCTTCTTCCTTGGTGAATTTGTCAATCCTCAGGGTCTTAAACCTCTCGGGCAAGGGGAATGCCGTGATGTGATCGGTGAAGGGGAGGTTGGTGCTTCAGAGCAAGTCATCTACTATTGATCGATGCCCATTTTCCTTCCGATCAATGGCCTCGGACATTCTTTCATACTTTCTTTTCAGGTCTTCTATCTTGGCCTTTAGATGATTTTCTTGGTTATTGAGGAGGGGAGGAGGCAAATGGACATGGTTTAAAACTTCCTCCTGGTTTTCAATTCTTTCTCCACCATCTTCATGCTGACTAACTTCTTCCGGGATCGCTTGCCTAGTCGGGATTTGTTGGCGCAACTCCTCATTTTGTTAAGCTAGGTTTTCCATGTGCCTGGATACCTGCTGCAAGTGTTCTTCTAGGAATTCAATCCGTTCTCTCGGATCACTTGGTGGGACTCCAAGGTGAGGGGATCTTGATGGCCCAACCTCATTAGGGATTGCTTCCCTTTGTGGGGGAGTTGTCTCATTGGCAGCATTGAATCGTTGGGTGGTCACCATAGTTGATTTTTATAATGGAAACAACACTTAGTCGTTCTTACATACGACACTAAACTGTTGAATAGTTATGGTGAGCACCTACAAAATAGGACACATAAGTAAAAGAGCTTGCTGAAAAGTGCCAGCGTGGGATAACTTTCATGTCTAAATCAGAAGTTGCTTTTGTGGGAGCTAAATCAGTAATAGTATATTTAGCACGTTAATTTTGAACCCCTTACTTGATGTATGTCTTCACTTCCTTTTATATGTTTTTTTCCTTTAGTGGGTCCTTGTTGTACAAATATCCACCTAAATAAATAGGCGAATAAATGCACGTTTTACTCGCAAGTGCACAAGATCAAAACAATAGTATAGACGACAAATACGAGATCATTCCCACGAGGATTGGTAAACTATGTTTAAAAAGAGATCATTCCCACGTAAGGATGTAAACTATTTTTAAAAAGAGATTGAATTGAAATAATAAGATAAAAGGCTAGGGCTTCGATATCCACCGCTAATCATACTCAAATAAGGTAAACAATATGCACAATGCTACAATCATGTCAAGATACTCAATGTTTGCCAGCCTAAGGGCATGGGTGTATACTCCAAAAGCTATTGATCTCCCTAAACAACGAGATTAGGCATGGGTGTATACTCTAACTCTTTTCTTTCTTGAGGGATTTAGCATGGGTGTATACTAAGTTGTTCCTCAAGAAAGCATAAATTTATAGAGATCGACAAACACACTAAAACCTAGAACATGGTGTATATTCCGGTCTTTCATGTTGATTACCCCAAGAACCCACAATTGGTTCTTTTGTCACTTTACTAGGCCCAGGACTCGGTCATCCAAATTGACCTAGATAACACTCTACACATGTTATATGCATAAGATGATCAAACCCATACATAACCCATATGAAGAACGAACAAAATCGGAGATAAATCAATTAAGCATCAAAACATGAATTGTAGCAAAACAAATTGAAACCTTAAAGAGACATTATTAGGGCTTCAATCGAGCCCTAACTAAAGTATTAGCTACACATAATTTGGATGAAAATCATCCCCATAAGAAAATAACAAATAAAAACTAAAAAGAAAGAAAGAACTAAGAAAAACCCTTCTTTGAAGCCTTTGATTATTCTCCTCAAGCTTGTGTATTTGTTTTGGAGAACTTAGGGGAGTATTTATAGAGTTTAGGAGCAACCCTAATCAATTTCGTGCACCCTAGGAAGTCCAAGATTGAGTTGGGGTCGGATTACCCTCTTTCCATATCAGTTCTGCCGACTTCGGAGGTTCCCAGCGCACGACGACGCTTGAGCGTCATTTTGGGCGCTCGAGCGTCAAGTGACATGACGCTCGTTTCCAGCGCGCCAGCGTGCCATGGCGCTCGAGCGTCATTTTGGGCGCTCGAGTACACCTTGGATGAACAAACTTTGGCTTGATGATTTGTTCCTCTCTGAGTCCTCTTTCCAATGCACTTGACCGTGCCTTAATCCGAGTTTTGAGCTAACAGGTATGGCCAAAATAGTGTACAAAGGTCAGATTTTCAGCAACTTTGCACAGTTCATGAGTTTTGAGCTTGAGTTGATAGAATTGACTTATTTTCTTCCAAAACCTACAAAATAAGGGAAAAACATAAAAACAACACAAAACATCATATTATAATGAAACTAAAAAGAGATTAACATATGTGAATTAAGGGACTTGAATGTGTAACATTCAGCACTTATCACACCCCAAACTTACATATTGCTAGTCCTTAGCAATACAAAACTGAAAAATAAAAGACAACTACTCTACCTCCTCTGTCGTGGGAACACCGATTGCATTTAGCGTATGCAACAAGCCTTTTAAACCGCTAGGCATCCCTAGTAGGACGAGTGAAGTCTCGTGAGGGTTTAACAGGAATGATACCCACAAACATTATACACAATTCATGTTATCTCCAAGAGTAAAGTATCACAAACAACCACGATACTTATTCATTAGCAAGCTTAAAATGATAAACTCCATCTTCAAAATGAATTGGAATTTCAAAGTCTAACCACTCACAAATGATAAGCTGAGATTTCACAAGTTCAATTCAGTGTAAAGTGAACCAACACATATTATGAGGCTTCAAATTAATTCTGATGTGCAATGACTCAATATCTCCAAGTTGACTAGGATCTTCATCGGATTGAACAACCATGGCATTCTCTTTTATCTTCCTTTTTTTCTTTTTTCTTTTTTTTTTTTTTTTTTTTTTTTATGCTTCAACCAATCCAAAATTCTCACATTTTGACGTGAACATTCAATGCTTAGTGAGGCAAGAAGTCCAGTTACTTAGTGAAAACTTTGAAAATGATCTCTACTTTAACCAATCCAAAATCCTCACCTTTTGACATGAACATTCAATGCTTAGTGAGGCAAGAAGTCCAGTTACTCAGTGAAAACTTTGAAAATGATCTCTACTTTAACCAATCCAAAAATTCTCACCTTTTGACGTGAACATTCAATGCTTAATGAGGCAAGAAGTCCAGTTACTCGGTGAAAACTTTGAAAATGGTTTTTTTTTTTTTTTTTTTGTTTATGGCCAAGGTATCCATCCAACAAGTTACCCAGCTTCACCCAAAACATTGAAAGCATACACAATCAGGTTCACATGTCATACCTCACAAACTATGTGTTAATGTGCTCGTGGCAATTCGAATTGAAACAAGTAAATGCTCAGATGTCAGAGGTAAGCAACAAGACCTAGAATCCTAATCATATGATCATGTGTTCAACATTCTAAGCTCGCCAATGAAATTCAAATCACAGTTCTAGATCAACCAAATTCTTAAGAATAACAAGAATATGCAATTTTTTTTTTTCAAAAAAAAAAATGGACAAAGTGTGTGTGTGTGTGTCTCCCATACCCCCAAACTTGAATTACACATTGTCCTCAATGTGTAGAGATAATGGAAAGATCATACCAGGGAGATGAGAAAACTGGTTGGACTAGGTATGGCTCATAGCATACCCCCAAATTTTAATGCAAGCACACTTTTCCTGAAAAATAAATCTCTGAAAACAAAACAAAGGAAAACTAAAAGCAAAATAGAACTATCAACAATCAACAGAAAATGAAACAAATAATGAAAAACAAAACAGAAAATTTTAAAGGATATGGCTTTTTAGTGCATGAAGTGGCCTCAGTACCACTGATTTCTTCTTGGGTTACCTCCCAAGTAGTGCTAAGTTTATTATCTTCAACCAGACTGTGTGACTCTCAAGTAATATGATGGACAGATTGGAGGGTCACATCCTCATCTCTAAATTGAACGCCCATCTCCATATAAGGCTTCACTCGGTGTCCATGCACCTTGAAAGTTTGATTCTTTTCTTTGCAATAGGCCTCCACAGCTCCATGAGGATAAACTTTTGTAACATCATAAGGACCATACCACCAAGAATTTAGCTTCTTAGGAAAGAGTCTTAATTCTGAATTGTATATCAATACCTTCTGTCCCACATAAAACTCCTTCTTGACAAGCAGCTTATCAGGATATTTCTTGGTTTGTTCCTTGCATAACTTGGTGTTTCCATATCCATCATGCTTTAACTCCACATCTGGTGCCCTGCCAATAGAAGGATCAAGAGCAGTGTTAGTACGGACAAGGGTGTCAAAGGGAAGTGCGTACCTTAAATGAGGTGCAAAAACCTCAAGAGAGTGCGTAGCATCAATGATGTCGATAATACGTTCATATTCCGGCTCAAATTCTTGCTTTGTGAGGCTATGAGTCATGGCAACCTCTAAGGGATCAATGTTGGGTACTTGCAAAATTACTTTAGCAGATTTTGTACCACATCAATATTAAAACACTCATGATTCTCTTGTGGCAACTTCATTGCATCAAACACCTTAAACTCAACCTTTTCTCCATTTACTTCCATGCTTATAATACCCTTTTTAACACTTATGTTAGTATCAACAGTGCTCATAAAGGATCTTCCTAAAATAATGGGCAAGAATGATGGCATGGGTGATTCCTCCATATCCAAGACAACAAAATCAACAGGTACAATAAATTTATCTACCTTGACCAAAATATTTTCTAAAATACCTCTCGATCGCTTGATGCTTCTATCGGCCAATTGCAATGTGATTGAGGTTGGTTGAAGTTCCCCCAAACTCAATTTCTGATAAACCTCATAAGGTAGTAAATTGATACCTGCCCCCAAGTCTAACAAAGCACGGTCAAAGAGTTTGTCACCAATTCTGCATGGGATAGTAAAACTACCTGGATCTTTTAGCTTAAGTGGTAACTTTCTTAACAAGACCGCACTTACCTCCTCGGTTAATGCAACTTGCTCATGCTCCTGAAACTTTCTCTTGTTAGTACAACAATCCTTTAAGAACTTGGCGTAAGATGGAATCTGTTTAATTGCATCAAGTAAAGGAATATTGATTTCAACTTTCTTTAAAGTTTCAAAAACATCTAGCAATTGTTTTTCTTTCTTGGGCTTCACTAACCTTTGAGGAAAGGGTGGCAATGTTACATACTCTCTCTCAATTACCTTTTTGGAAGTTGTGACTTTTGTTGGAGGTGCTTCTACTTCCTTTTCTGTGGTTCCCACCATGTTATCAATGACCTTACCACTCCTGAGAGATGTCACAGCATTGACCTGCTCATGTCCTCTTGGATTGGGTATTGTT
Organism: Betula pendula; assembly: GCA_900184695.1. Taxonomy (NCBI): domain Eukaryota; kingdom Viridiplantae; phylum Streptophyta; class Magnoliopsida; order Fagales; family Betulaceae; genus Betula; species Betula pendula. Next base: position 42,262 of record FXXK01001732.1, on the reverse strand, counting down.
TGGGATGGGAATTCGCCCCTCTTTCTCTCGCTCATCTCCTTGGCTATTTGCCCAACTTGTGTTTCCAATCTCTGAATGGCCTGGCTGGTGGTTGCTTCCAGTTTTTGAATAGACAGACTAGTCTGAGCGTTAGTCTGTTGCTGTGCGGTTATGAATTGGAATATGGCCCCTTCAAGATCATTCTTTTTCTGCTCTGGATTAGGTTGCATCACTTGTGGTGGAGCTTGATAATTATTCCCCTGCTGAAAATTTCTTTGCTGCCCTTGTGGATTCTGCACATTCTGATTATTACTCCATGAAAAATTGGGGTGGTTTCGCCACCCCGCATTGTAGGTGTTGGAGTATGGATTGTTCTTCGGAGGAAATCCACCTTGTCCCACATAGTTGGCCTATTCTTGATCTGCAAATGGAGACATAGGACAAGTCTCAGTGGTATGGTTAGAATGAGAACATATGGCACATACCTCGACTTGTTGTACTTGCTGAATTGGGGAGATGTTGTGTGATGTCATTGCTTTCACAATCATGTCTAGCTTCCTCTCCATTGTCGCCATTTGAGATTGGACTCCATTGTTAATATTGACTTCATACACCCCATTTCCTTTGAGTCCTTGCCTCCCTCGAGATGAGAATTGTTGGGAGTTTTCGCTCAAAGTCTCAAAGAGCTCTATGTCTTCTTCACTACTTTTCATCCCAACACCGCTTCCACAACGAATCTACAAACTTTTTGTTAGAATTATCTAAAACCCTCATAGAATGCTTGTCCTGATCCTTCTTGGGATTAAAGTTGTAATGTGGACTTTGATAAGTAGTCATTGAAATGCTCCCATGCCTCCGAAGAAAAAGGTCCCTCTATCTTTTTTTTTGGAAGGCCTGAATTCCCTCCTCAATTGCCTAAGTCCTTTGGCTGGGAAGAATTTCTTAAAAATTTTGTGGCCAACCCCTCCCAATTGTTAAAGAAACCTGCAGCCAAAAGAGTTTCAACCACAACTTAGCCTTATCTTTTAATGAAAAAAGGGAAGAGATTAACCTGCATATGTTTTGGAGTTAAGCCCATGAAATGTTTGCCGTCTTGCAAAGATCAAAGAAATCTCTTATTTCAATATGGATTCTCGAAAGGTGTCCTCTAAAATGTGGCAGCATGTTGAGTAAATGAGGGGTCTCAATATGGGACCCCGGGGTGTTTAGCAAACTCCCCAATCTAAAATTCCCTTACCGTTCCGGTCAGGGTCACCGTCATGCAGTGTTCCCAGTACGACATGGCCTGGCATTAACTAGGTGGCTCTGTACCATTTTCAACGGAACCCAGGAAAAAAAGCGCGTAGCCACATCTGGCGCTATCACCTCAAAAAGGACTAGCCAATTTTGGAGTTTCCCCTAAGAAATAACTTAATAAAGCCTAGTTTCACGCTCTAGTAACCAGGCCGATGTGGGAACTCAACACTCTGACTCTCTTTATAAATCCACTCCTGCTAGTGCCTATTTCTCCGTCTCCAATATGAGGACGCAGTCAGGTGTAGCAGTTAACGTCCACAAATTGCTTATGGTACTCAAAGCCAAACCAACAATGACGAATGGGCCCGCACTAACTTACCCCGTGACAAGGACCAGGAAAAATACTGGCCTGCACGTGAGGGAGGGTGTTGATGAATAATCTCACATCGCCTATGGACAAGACCTTGGGCATATTTATAAGATATGGGCAACCCTCTCCTACTGAATTGGTTTTATGGGATGAGTTAGGCTCATGAATTTCTTTATGGTATCAAAGCCTATCATAGGAACGAATGAGCTTGCACTATTTATCCTGTGATAAGGACTTGAAAAAATACTAACCTGCATGTGAGGGAATGTGTTGAGGAATAATCTCACATCACCTGTGGACAAGACCTTGAGCATGTTTATAAGGTGTGGACAACCCTCTCCTATTGAGCCGGTTTTATAAAATGTGTTGACGTGTGGGTGCCTTGACCCATAAAGTCTTGTGTGGGGCCTGCTGGTTTTACAAGTCCTTGTGGGTTTTGGAGACAACTCCTTTGCTAACTTGTATCGGGAGTTTTTCAGTAATCGACTTGTAAAGGATTTGTCCTAACTGACTTATAGAACTTATAAAAGGACAAGATGTGTCCCTTTGTTTAATGAACAAAAATAAAGCTGCACAAGAGCAATCCGTGTAGTGCTTCAGAGTGCCGTCTGTTTTTCTTCTTGGTTTTGGAGGAGCCAAAACAAGAGAGAAAAGAGAAGCATGCTATCGTGATTGGAAAGTCAAAAAGTTATGATAAGAAAGTCAAAAAGTTATTAATGTGATTGGACACTCATACCTAAAGATTAAAATCAATAAAGGGTGTCTCTGAAAAAAAATAAAATAAAAATAAATAATCAATAAATAATAAATAATAATTTGCACTCAGAATGATCGCGTCAACCTAGACTTGGGAGTTGACTCTACCCTTGTGGGTTACATTTTTTTTGCCATTTTGGACAATTCTTCTTCCGCCATCATCGTACAAAATTGTAATGGAATGTCAATAGAGAGAAAAGTAGCGCAAGTAAGAGAAAAAAAAAATGAGGTGAGAGAATTTGGGGAGGTTGGTTTTAAAGGCATACCTTCATTATTGGAATTGTCCTAAAGATTATATTGTACTCTTTTTACTTTATGTTTTTTTAATATAAATGACATCTATTTGTAGGAAAACTTAGATAGGTAGAGAAAATACAAAAAAATAACAATAGAATATTTAGGATTTGATTACAATCAAATTTAGATAGTAAATATTTTAATATGGAAAATAAATCAAACCTAATGTGGAAAACTTTCATATTTTAACATTACTCTCAAACTCAAGGTAGATGAAAGAAAAATAGAAAAAAAACACTTTACACCTCCGAAGTTGTACCTATCTACGGATTTGGCCTCCAATGTTTAAAAAATTGCAATGCACTCCTATCAAGTTTCAATAATTTACAATATAGGCAATCCATTAACCAAATCCGTCTTTTCTGACGGAAAAAGACTGATTTCCCAAATTACCCTACAATTAACGTGTAATTTTTCAAAATGCCCTTATATTACAATAAGATACATTGTAATTTTTTAAACATTAGAGGTAAAATCAGAAGAGGGTAAAGTGTATTTTTCCAAGAAAAAT
>FXXK01001732.1:0-39088 GCA_900184695.1 Betula pendula | reverse complement strand
AATTGAAAAAAATCTAAAAAAACAAAACAAAACAAAAAAACTAAAAAATAAAATGAAAAAAAAAAAACTATAGGGGTGGCTGGCCACCCCCATTTTGGCCAAGGGGTGGTTGGCCACGCCCGTTTGGGCTTGGGGTGGTTTCAACCACCCTCAACTTGCAATAGGAGGTGGCCAAAACCACCTCCAAGAGCCTTGGGGTGGCTCAGCCACCCCCGTTTGGCATGGGGATGGTTTGACCACCCCCCTTTTCCAAGCCAGCCACTCCTAGGGGTGAGCACGGGTCGGATCGGGCCAGGTATCACGGATATCCGATGCCCGGCCCGCAGTGCTTGAGTTTGTTAATAGTGAACCCGCAACCCGCATCTTTTTAGTTTAATCCGCTGGGTTGCGGGTTTGCTGAGCGGGGTAGGGCGGGTAAATACCAGATCTAATCTAATCTATTAGTCTCATATCAGATCTGATCTGATCTGATAGATTAGATCTGAACGATCAGATCTATAAGATCTGATCTGAGATCAATAAAATCTTATTTGAGATCTATAAGATCTGATAGATCATGGTTTGGGTGCAGGACTCCAGAGATTAGAGACGTCGGTGTGGGCACGGGAGTGCAGCGGCGTGGGCGCAGAGTGTGGCCATTAGGGATTTTTTGCAGAAATAGGGATTTCACACGGAAGAGAATGAAGAAGAGAAGAAGAGAAGGAAAAAGGAAGAAAATAGGAGAAGGGAGAGACACTGAGACACGGAAGAGAGAAAGAAGGAAGAGAAGAAGAGAAGGAAAAATGAAGAAAAGAGAAGGGAGAGACTGAGACACGGAAGAGAGAGTTGGTGCAGCAGGCAGCAAATGAACCCATTTAGGGTTTCTAATCCTGAAAAAATGTATATATATATATAATATACTATATATAATATATATATAATATATATATATATATATCGGGTCGGTCGGGTCGGTATTGCGGGTTGTGAAAAATTAAACCTGTTAACTGACCCGAACCGTACAAGTATCCAAAAATATAACCTGCATCCCCGAAAAAACACTGAAAACCCGGGTATTGCGGGGCGGTTTGGGTCGGGGGCGGTTTGGCGGGTTTCGCTCCACCCCTAGCCACTCCCATAGTTTTTTTTTTTAAAAAAAATTATTGTTTGTTTTTGTTTTTGTTTTATTATTATTAGTATTCTTTTATTAATCTCTATATCTGACGTGGCAACCAAACCCTATAGACCTGATGATTTGGCCTCCATACTTGGCCCACTTGAAACGTGTCGCATTTTTAATGGTGGTGATGTGGCACTCCGTTAAATTGTTAGACGGAATGCAAACAGAAGTATCAAATGGGTATTATGGTTTACTATATGTATTACCTGTGACACTTTTGAAAATCGAGGTAGTCATTTGTCGTTCATGTAAACCATAGGAACTGAAAAAGTAATTAGCGCTTATTGTTTTAACAATTGACAATATATCTCCACCAAGTTTTTGAAATTGTCAATATAGTCCATTAACAAAAATCCTTCTTCTCTAACACAAGAAGGCCCACGTGTTGTGCAACTAGGTTTTTAGAAGAAAATGCTCCCAAATTACTATCAACTTGACGCGTGATTTCCCCAAAATGCCCTCATTAACTTTAGAAAACTCCCTGAACTTCCAGCCGTTTTTAAATGTCCACCTAATGTTTAAAAACTCTCATTTTGGTCCCATGAACTTCTAATTTCTATCACTTAGCCCGATTTTTCATTAAATCCTGTCAAAATTTCTAAAATATCCCTCATTTTTTAGGAAAAAAAATGAAAAAAAATTGCTAGGATTTATGCATTGGTCAGGATTTAACGAAATTTGTGAACATACATACCCACGCCTGAATCTTTGAAATTTTTCTTATATAAAAAAAAAAATATAGGGGTATTTTGAAAATTTTGACAGGATTTAACGAAAAATTTGGCTAAGTGACGAAAATTAAAAGTTAAGGGGGCCAAAATAAAAGTTTTTTAACATTAAAGGGGCATTTCAAAACAGCTCAAAGTTTATGGGGTGTTTTGAAGTTTCCCGATGGCGGTAGCCACCCACATGGGCCATTTGGAGGTTGGAAGTGGCCATAGCCACCCTCTTGGCCAAACCACTCACAATTTTTTTTTCTTTCTATTTCTGTTACTTTTTTTTTTTCAAAGGAAAATTTGACATTTTGGACTTTTCATCCCCTAAAAACCCACGTGCAGCGTACATGAGCTTTCTTCTGTCAAAGGAGACAGATTTACTTAGCGAAATGGCTATACTGGCAATTTTAGAAGCTTTGTGGGCTTATATTGCCAATTTTTAAACATTTGAGGCAAGATCGAAAAACGGTCCAACTTCGATAGGTTAAATGTATTCCCTTTTTTTTCAAAGATTTTTTTTTTTAGTTTTTTTTTTCTTTTGCTAAAATCAATCTAGTGCGACAAGGACCAATGTATAAGTGTGAGCTCGATCTTCAAATTCATTGATAGTAGTCAAATGCGTTGATAAAATATGTTAGAATCGTGTGTAGTAGGAGCCAAAAGTTGAACGTGAGCTCAAATGGGACTAGAATTTGGTGGAACACAAAATAAAATTTTGACGTGAAACCGGGTTGAGGAGATCCAATGTTGGCAACAGACGGTGGAGGGATGCTATACACAGCAGCCGAAGTTGGCAACTGATACGATGGTCAAATGTAGCGCCCCCAAATTAATTAATCGATAATTAACATGAGATGCTACCATTACTATCATAAAATCAAAAGATGTACAACAATATTGTTTTAAGTGATCTGAGACTACCTCTATTATACCTTTGGATTCTTTCTCGTTATCTCTTTATGTTCTCTCTCTTTTCTTTCATTTTCCCACTGATGTGGATTTAGGATCAATAATAAATTAAACCAATCGCAATATAATGAGTCATTGTAGGATAAGGCTATATAGAGGGTGTCAAACCTCAAGGACTGTCTTTAGTAGTTGTTTATCAAATTATCAAGATCTACTCTAATCTAACTCAGAGAATAAATTGTTTGGTTTTGGTTCAGAAATAAAAATAAGCATAAGCAAATAACAAGATAAAAATGGAGAGAAGCATAGGGAATTGAATTCACCACAAACCTCATACCCATGGTAAATCGTATTCAACAGAGATTTTCATTCTATGCATGATATAATGCGCATAATGGTTGTCAATCACATAACGACATCAACAAGAAAATACTTTTGTTAAAAGGTGATGATAACCCATCTTTGGTTGGCACGGATCGTCCACCTAACCACTAATTGTGGTATGATCCGTGTTTCCTAGGTATAGCCTATAAAACCTCCTAATAAGCATACACATTGCCAAGGGATAAGCATAACCCATCTTCGGTTGGCATGGACCGTTTACGTACACTACACTAAGCTAAGGTGTAGTACGGTCCATCTTCCCTAGGCATGGTCTATCTAATCTTCTTGATTTTATGTCAAACAATATCATTGCATAGCTATCATTCCTATAATCACAGAAAATAAAAACGTTGAATTCATTCAAGACTACAAAGCTTTCTCATAGACAAGATAGAGTTTCATCAAGAATGAGTATAACCAGAAAAATTGATTACAAAAGTTTTGTAATTCCCTAAGCTAAACAATCATCATACATACTCAAAAAAAAATTCAAATTAAATACAATCAGACCATGACACTTGGAAAGGGCTTCATCAACACCTTATGTAACACCTCGGTCCCATATTGGGAAGATGAGAAATAGCCCACATAGCGTGGGTGATTTATAAAGAGAGTCATGAGTGTTGAGTCCCACATCGCCTAGTTACTAGGTGAAACTAGGCTTTATAAGTGATTCTAGGGAAACTCCAAAATTGACTAGTCCTTTTGGGGTGATAGCGCAGATGTGGCTAGCGCTTTTCCTAGGTCGTTACAAATGGTATCAAAGCCACCTAGTAACGCCAAGCCATGTGGTATTGGAGCACTGCATGACGTGGCCCTGACGAGGACGTTAGGAGTTTAAGAGGGGGTTTGTAACACCTCGGTCCCATATTGGGAAGATGAGAAATAGCCCACATAGCATGAGTGATTTATAAAGAGAGTCATGAGTGTTGAGTCCCCCATCGCCTAGTTACTAGGTGAAACTAGGCTTTATAATTATTCTAGAAAACTCCAAAATTGACTAGTCCTTTTGGAGTGATAGCGCAAATGTGGCTAGCGCTTTTCCTGGGTCATTACACCTTATGAAGAGTTTAGTTACTCATGGAGGAGCTAAAAATTTGTATGGATGAAGAGAAAACCATCTCCTAGAGTTTGGTTGAGCTGCTGGCCAAGCTTCTGAAAAAACTTAGAACCCTAATTTACTTTGCACTACACAAAATTTGACCATTTGGAACAATGCTCGACCTTCCCTTAAGAATCCCTCACAATCCCACTTAAATCCCTTCTTTTAAGGGATTCAGTCACCTCAAATCCCTCACTACAGGATACTCAAGTCAAAACCTTTATTTGAGGGAGTCCAGAGCTAATCTCGCAGCTAACCCATTCTTCTAGTGACTTTTCTCTCTCTAAATCTGATACAGATCGCAAATCAAATTTTGGTATGACCGAATGCACTCGAGCCCCTTTTGTGGTGCGCTCGAGCTCCTTGCTTCAGAACTGCACTTAAGCCCATTTAGATGGGCTCGAGCCATTTTGTCTTCGTCAGCACACTTTGAAGTGTTTAAACCCGAAATCAATGGTTTTATTTGCACTTTCACCTTATGACCTAAAAATACTAAAAAGCACAAAAACACGACAAAGCATTATATTACAAAACAAACTAAGGTTTAACAAATGTAAATTAAGGGGCTTTAATCATTCAAGGCTTATCACCCAATATCATCATTAATACAGGACAAGAGCCTCAATCAATAAATTAACCATTATAACTTGCTCTTCTTTCTTAATTTACAACAATTACACTAAGAAAACATATGAGCAACCACTACAAACACCTCACTACGACCTCGAATTCCATGGGTACCTTTAGACTTTTCTATTGGAACTATTGCTTGCTAATTTGTAAAAAAATGTTGTTTTACATATAGAAATCATTTAAGTCCATGACTTAGTAAGTAAATTGCCAACAAAACTTCGCCCAATTTATTTCGGTAATAGAAGTCAAACGGATAATTGTGTTAGAACAATCCTTATTATGAATGTAGGACGTTACCCGTTTCCTCAGCCAGAATGTAGGAATAGTACGTTGAGGTGGTAGGAGGGGTAATCCTATGCTATGTGCCCTTCCTTACCTCTTAGTCCAAGAATGGGCCGAGCCATCAGGCCTAAGTAATTGATGTCTTCGGGCCGGGGTGTTCAATCTCAAAGGGCCTCCTCTGCTCATGCCCAATCCAAGTGGATATTGGTACATCACTTTGTGTAAATCTTAATTTCGAAGCCTCAAAACTAATAAATATTGCTAGTCTAGAGAAAGGTATTGCCCCGCTTTTTTCTCTGATAAATATTGCTAGTCTAGTGAAAAGTTAATTGATTTTCAAAAGATTTACGTCAATAATTATTAATAGGAATAAACATATTAAGTAGTTGATTGCTTTCATTTGCATATTTTAATTTCTTTAACAAATTATGATACAATGCTAGCAGGGTGTTAAAGGTGTTATCTTTGCTTTTACGAGTTTCACACGTTGATTCTCCTCATTGGATTATGATGTAAATCTTCCACCCAACAACAGCTATTTATTTCAATTGTATAATACATGAAAGATGGAGTTCAACTTCAAATGTCTAGACAAAAAGGGACCCTTCCATGACAGTAACAACTTTTCCTTGCAGCAGGACTCTCTGGTTTTGTTCATCTAAGTGAATGTTCACTGTGCCACCCCTAGGTGATGCCTGAACAAAGCAAACAATATGATTAATTTGACAAACACAAAGATTAGATATATGAATTTTCATGCACTAAGAGAAGGTTCGAGTACCGCATATTCAACAAAATCACACTTCCCTAGCTTTTTGCTCCAATATGGTGCTAAGGCACAATTTGCACTCCCACGAACATGATCCTGAAAGAGAAGTGATATAACATAAGAGGAAATCTCAGTGACTCCATTTCAATTTTAGACAATGACAGGGAGAGAAGGTTCATTTTTTCACATTTTAGTATCTTCCATGGTATTAACGATCGATGAACTTGGGACTTGGCAGAAAAAGGTCTAACAAAAGTTATGTTGGATCGGGCCTTTGACCATCTCATCAGAAAATCAATTGATGTCTAGTGATAAAAGCCAAAGCTTTTTTTGGCATTCGAAATCGCACTTCGCAAGGCATGTTCTAAGAGCCGTCCACATGAAAGAGTAGCACTGTTGCACCAAATTAGTTTTCAGATGCGATAGTCAAAGCCTCAATCCAACAGATTATGCATAAGCTTTGGGTGTGAACAATCTCATTGATTTAACGACAAAAAAAATATAAGAGTTATTCAACCATTCAACACATGAAGCATTCTTTAACTTATATGAGGTCACATAACATCTCTCTTTTGTTTGTTCTCTTTTGTTTGTTGTTATGCATGCTCTACATTAAGTTGTGTCAACCTCAGAAGTCCCTCATGATCGTTGAATCATGTCTCCCGACATGTTCGGTATTCATTCTCAAAATCATAAATATATTATTAATACAATGAATAAATGAATATGAGGTTAATTTATAACATCAAGTGGTATGATAATAAAGAGTAGCAATTACCATATCTACTTCTATTGTGAAGTTAGTGTTGCATGAGGAGTACTTAGTTACTATCTATTCCTATTTTCTATTATAGTTCAATGTTGCAGCCGGACTATATATGGTAGTCAGGTAGTTTGCTTTATCTTTATTATCAGATTCAGTGTGCTATTAGGATTAAATGTTAGAGTCTTTATCTTCATACAAGTTTATCTTCAAGTTTTTTAGTTTGAGTCGTGTAGTCCCCTATTTAAAGGGTCATCAATTAATAAAAAGGAAGATAAAATTAATCCCAAACTTTGTGTTTGAAAAGGTCTAGGTTCCCTTATAATCTAAGGTCTAGGTTCTTTCAAAACCTAACAAATTATCCCGTTATGTGTTTGTGAAACCATTCATGTAACAAATTAGTATCAGAGCCATGTTAATTTTTTTCTACAGCAACCAACGATCCACAACTAACTGAGTACCCAACTAACAAGAGTTATGGAGGATGCACGTCTTGATCGAATTGAGCAACTAATAACTAGCGTCACGGCTATGATTGAATGCTTGGTGAAGAATACGAACGAAAATACTAAGAAGATTGATGAGATGACTGCCAAATTAGGCAATTATTCTGTCAAATTAGACAGTTGTTTAGCGGAAAACAACAATGGAGTCCACTTCTCTGAGCAGCCACAAATTGTGCATTCACCACCATCACAACCAAAGGCAGCCGGCCATCCACTCCACCACGTAAAAAATCCATTACCAAAGAACATAACACACCACCACATTGTTAAAGCCCCACCATCATATGCGTTTAAATCTGAACGAAATGGTTTGAACCATCAACATGGAGCACAAAGAGGATTATTATTTGAGAAGACCCACAAGTTGCATCATGTTCCGCCTCAATTCTTTGCATAAATCATGACACTTGCGGACAAAACCACGGTAAAGATGGAGATCCAACCGCAACATAAATTGGAGCGGCTTGCTGAGGAGGAAGTGAACCCACCCCCGGAATGCTTGTCTAGAAACTGAATAAAATGCCATTGTTTAAATGTTGACCCTTGAAGACAAGGGTAATTTCAACGGGGAAGGAGTGTTCTGATAATAAAGAGTAGCAATTACCATATCTACTTCTATTGTGAAGTCAGTGTTACATTAGGAGTACTTAATTACTATCTATTCCTATTTTCTATTATAGTTCAGTGTTGTAATCAGATTACATATGGTAGTCATGTAGTTAAGTACATATTGTAGTCTTGTAGTTTGCTTTATCTTTATTATCAAAGTTAATGTGGTATTAAGATTTAATGTTAGAGTCTTTATCTTCATAGGAGTTTATCTCCAAGTCCTTGTAGGAGTTTATCTTCAAGTCTTTTAGTTTGAGTCATGTAGTTTCCTATTTAAAGGGTTATCAATTAATAAAGAGGAAGATAAAATTAATCACAAACCTTGTGTTTGAAAAGTTATAGGTTTCCTTAAAATCTAAGGTTAGGTTCCCTTAGAATCTAAGTTTTATGTTCTTTCAGAACCTAACAAATTATTCCGTTACGATTTTGTGAGATCATTCACGTAACATTTTGGTATCAGAGCCAGGTTGATTGTTTTCTACAGCAATCAATGAGCCACAACCGACTGCAACATTGAACTATAATAGAAAATAGGAATAGATAGTAACTAAGTACTCCTAATGCAATACTGACTTCACAATAGAAGTAGATATGGTAATTGCTACTTTTTATTATCATAGTGTTCTTTCCTCGTTGAAATGGCCATTGTCCTCAAGGGCCAACATCTGAAAATTGGCGTTTTATTCACTTTCTAAACGGGCGCCCTAATGGTGGGTTCACTTCCACCTCAGCAAGCCACTTCAATTTATGTCGCGGTTGGATCTCCATCTTCACTGTGGTTTTGGCCACAAGTGTCATGATTTGTGCAAAGAATTAAGGTGAAACATGATGCAACTCGTGGGTCTTCTCAAATAATATTTCTCTTTCTGCCCTGTGTTGATGGTTCAAATCATTTCGTTTAGATTTAAAAGCATATGGTGGTTGGGCTTTAACGATGTGGTGGTGTGGTATGTTCTATGGTAATGAATGTTCTACGTAGAATGGATGGTTAGGTACCTTTGGTTGTAATGGTGATGATTGTACAATCTGTGGCTACTCAAAGAAGTGGACTTCATCGTTGTTTTTAGCTAAACAACTCTCTAATTTGACAAAATAACTGTCTAATTTGGCAGTCATCCCATCAATCTTTCGTAGTATTTTTGTTCGTCTTCTTCACCAAGCATTAAATCATATCCGTGAGGCTAGTAATCAGTCGCTCAATTCGATCAAGATGTGCATCCTCCATAACTCTTGTCAGTTGGATACTGAGTCAGTTGTGAATCATTGATTGCTGTAGAAAACAATCAACCTGGCTCTAATACCAGTTTGTTATGTGAATAGTTTCACAAACACGTAACGGGATAATTATTATGTTCTTAGGGAACTTAGACCTTAAATTCTAAGAGAACCTAGACTTTTTCAAACACAATGTTTGGGATTAATTTTATCTTCCTCTTTATTAATTAATCACCATTTAAATAGGGGACTACACGACTCAAACTAAAAGACTTGGAGATAAACTCTTACAAGGACTTGAAGATAAACTCCTATAAAGATAAAGAATCGAACATTTAATCCTAATGCCACAATGACTCTGATAATAAAGATAAAACAAACTACAAGACTACAATATGTAATCAACTACATGATTACCATATATTTAATTCGACTACAACACTGAATTATAATAGAAAATAAGAATAAATAGTAACTAAATTACTCATAATGCAATATTGACTTCACAATAGAAGTAGTTATGGTAATTGCTACTCTTTATTATATAAAAACATTATGTTGAAACCAAATGCCAACATATTTTAACTCATTAACCCTAAATTTTGGGTAGAAGAATCGATTGTAATAGTCAAATCCAGAATCTGGCAAAGCAGCCCCGAACCAATTATCCCCCTTCTAGGACATTTACGTATCGCATCAAACTGTAGCTGTAGTTCTGCAACTGTTTCTCCTTATGGAAGTATGACCTACAAAACATGATAAGCTTCATTTTACACAAAAAAAATTCATAAATCAGTCAAAAACAAGCATTTTTTCCCCCTTTAAGAATCACATTGACACTCAAGGATTGTCTTATTCCAAACAGTCAATTATATATTTATATTAAAAGAGAGAGAGAGAGAGAGAGAGAGAGAGAGAGAGGGAGATTAATTACCACACAGTACTTGACGGGTTTCTGTTATATATGGGCCAGTGGTTGTGATGTGGTGATACAAGTTTGTGAACGTGTCAATGCATTTACCCATATGGGCTGTTAATGGTAAAGCCATAGGATCTATCTTACTTAGCTTAATAGAATATTTGAGGTACCCAGCCTCTCAATACAAGAGTTGAGTAATAATAACCTTCTTTGCTTGTCATTAATCACTAGATGGTTTGTATAAGTAATTACAAGAGAGATATTGACATGGAATAAAATATTAAATTCCTAACTCTACTGACCTTGCTTTAAGGTGAATTAGGATGTTGCGATAGATTCAAACCATGAGCGTTGGGGATCAGGCTCATTATGAGGGATTACAAGGGGTTCGTGATTGCTGTTAGAAGTCTAACTAAAATGGAAAATTTAGAACTAGTTGCAGCGGAGGCTTTGGCCATTTTCCAGGCGGTTGTATTTAGCAAAGAACTAGGTCTACAAAACATCATTTTAGAAAGAATTTACAGGTCAAAGTCTGAGCAGATTTGGACAATTTGTGGAAAATGCACATGTGATTATTGTTTCTTTGCATAATTGGCAAATAGTACACTCTTTGTGAGAGGCAAATTATGCGGCCCATGATTTAGCAAAGGTCGCAGTTAAACAAGTCATAGATGATGTCTGGTTAGAAGAAATTTCAAGTTGTATCTATGATATTGTTTTGTTAGAGCAATTAGCTCTATTTTCAATGAATGAAATCAGAATTATTATTCAAAAAGAGCAAAGGTATGAGTCCTAATGGAATAACAACCTGCTATTCTTTATGCTCCTACTGGGAGATAAGTCCTTATTTAATAAGAGCCCTACTTTAGGAGCAACACTCCTCTTCACCCAAACTCTGATTCAACCACCATTTTCCTTCTCCTCACCAACCATGTCCCTTAAGTCTTCATGTACGTTTGGTACGCGAAATAACTATTCTAAAGAATAGATTTTATTAATAATTGAGTAAGTAAAATAAAATAACATTGGTGTTAAAGTATACATATACTTTAATACTTGAAATAGTTATCATCATGACCATGAGGGAATGACTATTCCTTCAATTTAAGGAATAGTCATTCCCTCATGGCCATAAAAATGTCTATTCCAAGGTTAATTCATTCTACTTATTTCATTCTTAATAAAGGTTATTCCAAGAAATACTCATTCCGCGTACCAAACATAACCTTAATGAACATATCAAAAAGTTAATTATTATTCCGCTCTTGTAGTTGATTCAACTCTAATAGTTGATTTGGGAGGTGTTAAGATTTCTCGAATTATCCTTAATGTATCCGTTATATACTTGAAATATCAAGCCTGTAACAACTTGGTACTAGAGCGCTGCGTTACAATGACGGACCAAAGCCAATCTTTGCCGTCACCACAAAGCCAGCCATGTTTTGTTCCTGAGTGCAGAAGGCCGAATATCGCAGACTATTTCCCAGCACTTGATCGTTTTGTTGACCCACAAGGTGCACGCTGAAGGATGACGATTTATTTTAGAAATTGTTTTTGGGATTCTGGATGGCATAATCGATAATCGACGAACGAGTACACTGTATAATTAATAGCATCTTCTAGGGGTTCTGCAAAAGGCGATGTACTTGACTCCCTCCTCAATCTCATTGAAGAAGATAATGAAGAAATTTAACTAATATATATATATATATATATATATAGGAATGTACATTTCAAAGAAATCCAATTTAAAACTAGTTTCTTTGTAAAAAAAAATCCATTTCAATTTGAGTAAATATATATGCCAACCTCTATGTCTATCTTGTGTCAACCATAAGTGATGTGCCTTTTAAAATCACCATTGAATTTATGATAGATCATTAGCAACTTTTGATCTAATTGTGATTTTAAAAGCCACATCAATATTGGTTGACACAAGGTAGACGTAGGGGTTAACATGTTTCATTACTCCTCCAATTTTGAATATAAAAAGAATAGAGTTTTCTTTCAAACTAAGTTGGAGAGTTTTTTCAACATAGCCTATAAAAATGTCATGTGTAATTTTTTATGTAAGAAACACATGCTTTTTAAATAGCATGTAAAAAGCACATGCTTTTTTATAATATTTGTTCCAACTTTGTTCTTATAATTAAAAAAAAAAAACTTGTGCTTCTCACATACCAAAGGACACGTGGCATTTTTATAGGTTACGTTGAAGGAACTTCCTCCAACCCAGTTTGGAGGAAAACTCTGTCCATATAAAAAAGAACAGAGTTTTCTTTCAAACTGGGTTGGAAGAAATTTATCCAACATAGCCCATAAAAATGTCATGTGTCTATTTGTATGTGAGAAACACATGTTTTCTAAATAGCATGTGAGAAGTATATGTCTTTTTAATAAAATTTGTTTCAACTTTGTCCTTACAATAAAAAAAAACTTGTATTTTTTTTTTTCTCTGTAGTCTGTCCGAGTCTGAAGCATATGACACGTGGTATTTTTATAGGTTACGTTAGAGGAACTTCCTCTAAACCAGTTTGAAAAAAAACTTTGTCCATATAAAAAGAACAAAATTTTCCTTCAAATAGGAGAAAAATCTATCCATGTAAAATTTAGAACTACTTGTCTCAAATAGGGGTCTAAATCCTACTATATGGACAAATAATATCCTTATTTCGCATATGCATCTACACTTTGCGGAAAGTGGACCTTAGTAACCGCCTACCTGTATAGGGCGGGTGGAATCCGCCCATAACCCACACATGGGCGGGCGGATTTTTTGTACTAAACACTTGTGAAACCCGCTTTGCAGTTTCAGTTCTTTTCTAGCCTTTTTTGTGGTTTTTTTTTTCTTTTTAATTATGACTTAATTTATAGGATTTTTTTTTAAAAAAAAAAAAATGAGCTTTTTTAGATAGGCTTAATCCAATTTTTAAACTAAATACACTTGTAAATTGTAATATTAAAATAGAAATCGAATTGTAAACAGTAGTCAACACAAGTAAATTATAATATGAAAAAAAAAAAATACATCTAGTTATAAACTTTGGACAATACAAGTAAATTTTTTTTAAAAAAAAAAAAGAAAAACAAACAAATGAATTAACTTTAATTGCTTAAAATAATGTCCATTGCTGGATAGTGGACAAACAATGTCAATTTAATATTTTAGTTACATTTCAAACCACAAAGCCAAATTAACCAAAACTAAATGCATGAAACACAAAAAAAAAGTCTCAATAAGACAACAATTTTCTTATATATATAAGTAGGTGGAGGATAATACCAATTTTGCTATTTGCCCGCATGTGTGCGAATAGCGAATGCGAAAGGATTTTTAACCACCCACCCAAACACCATCAACCAACCAATTTGCCAAACTGAAAGATTTTTATATTTATTTATTTAAAATAAAAATAATATAATCTTAAACTCTCATTTTCTTGGAAAATAGCAATTTGCTATATGTATCATTTCTCTCAAAAATAATTGCCAGCTGTAATTTCAGTAATATAAGAGGAACAAAAACATTAAAACATCATGTTTCAAGCTTAATAGATAACTAATGTAAGAATTTTTAAGGTATAATATTCATCTATGATGGCACCTCCATCCAACATTATATGAGATGATAATAATTATGTATGGTTCCAAGCCAAAATTTACACAAAGTAAGTTTATAACAAGACAAAAAGCAGATTTAGAATTTGAAATTTCATGTTCAATTCCAATTCCAGAGGATTCTTTCTCTCTTCTAAAAATATCCATTTATTTTGGATGTATAATACATTCCATAAGGATTTCAAACCCAAATCTCTAAACTAAAAGAGACCCCTGCATGACAGTAACAACTTTTCCTCGAAGGAGCACTCTTTGGTTTTGTTCGTCTAGATGAATGTGTAAAACTCCACCTCTAGGTGAGGCCTGAACAAAGTAGACAATGTCATCAACATGATGAAAACAAGGATTAAAATGATGGGTTTGCATGCGCTAGAGATTGTGAGAATACCGCATTTGCAACAAAATCACACTTTCCCAGTTTTTTACTCCAGTACAGTGCTAAGGCACAATGTGCACTCCCAGTAACAGGATCCTGAAAGATATCAGAATATTAATCTAATAATTAAATTAATCTGATAGGACAACTGGTGATTTAACATGTTATCAGACAAAAGTCCCGAATTCTAACCTTGTCTCAATTATTCACCTCTCATTTCAATTAAAAATTTCACGTGTTGTGCATAATCTTTTGGGACAAGTGGTGATTTGACAAAACACATGTGATATGAATTTATAGCATAAATCTCACCAGCTTTATTCAATTATACACAATTTATGGAAGAGTGTCTTTTTTTTTTTTCCCATGTTGGTACTGCACACGTATCACCCAAAGTACTCATAATCCAAGAACTAGTCAAATCTCATCGAATTATCGAGGAATAGATATAAGAACTCGTCAGCTATCCAACATATAAAGCACTAATTCCTTAACATGGTGAAATTAGAAAGAGGGAAAAGAGTCGTATGCAAAGGATATGGTGTTATATAACATCTCTTGTTTGTTTTTTGGAAATAGCATCGTCCGTAATCCTGTTCTGCAGGCTATGATTAGCACATTAAATTGGCCTTATAAAAGTCCCTTCCACAATTTATTGAATCATTTATCTAAAGAGATGTTCAGTTTGATGGTAACAAAATTAGATTATTAACAAAATAAAGACATGCAACAAAGATTTATTTATAACATCATGCACTTCAAAGACATTACAATTGGTTGATATCATTTAATCAAAGGCTCACATATTTTACCTCATTGATCCCGAGTTTTGGGCTAAAGTATCGGCTATAAAAATCAAACCCAGACCCTGGGGGAGCAACCGCTGAAATAATTAACCCCTTTCCAGGACATTTCTTTATAGCATCAAACTCTGGCTGTAGTTCAACAACACTTTCTATTGATGGGAGTACAAGCTGCAAAATTGATAAGCTTCACTCTTGAGTATTTACAAAGTAAGAATCACTTAAACAAACTAAGGGTTGGTAGATATATTCAAGCCAATCACACATCCAAATATACACACTTTTAGCAACAGACATAAAACAAGGCATGATACTCACTTGAGTCAATCAATGAGGCATAAAGTAGTTCATGTCACTCTTCATAAGCAAGCATTCATATTTTCAAAATTTGTCAATGCATATATCACTTATAATAACTAAGAAACTAAACCATGTATAGAAGAAAAAGAAAATGAATGAATTGGATTGGAGCCATTACAAAGAGGTCTTCTGAAGAAGTTGTTGTTATCTTTATATCATGCACAGCAGCACCTTTCACGGCATTGGAAATTAACGAAACTTCATCTGGATTAAAATCAGTTAATGGGACAGTTGGAAAATCCAATTCGATGAAAAAGCCCTCTTCTGTTTCACCATTCTGAATATCCAAACCATCGGATTTCTTGATTTCTGTAACCCTTCTAGCAGTTAGAATACCAGATAGTGTGACAAACTCAATAATGTTGGAATTCACCAAACCAGATGTAAACAGTGCATGTCCAGCAGCCAATGTAGCATGACCACAAAGCTCAACCTGTAAAAGGGTGTCAAATATATCTAGTATTAATCACTTCTGATCAAGAATTTGCGAGCTATAGGTACATTATATAAACCTCAATTAGCATACAAATCAAGACACACACCAATTAGAAACAAAACAATACTATTAATAGTATCATATCACTATATACATGATTTGAAATGTTGGTAATACAATTATTAAAAAAAAAAAATGTTGGTAATATTTGCAATTCTCTTACTACAGGGTAACAATATAATTTAGCCCTATAATGAACGTAAATCACATACAAATAAAATCATACTCGTATCACAATTTTAAAGAACTCTAAAATTAAAGCAAATAAGGCAAAATAAGAATACCCACAAGGCAAATACTAACATCTGGGTCCTAGAAAGATTGATGTCTCTTTTCTTCCTGTTACTTTGAAGCAAAATCAAGTGGAAGTGAAAGAACTGACCTCAGTGACAGGAGTGAACCATCTGAGACGGAACCTAGGAATGGACGAGTCAAGAGGGCCCGACTCAGTGAGCCGAGTCAGGTAACAGGTCTCGGAGAGGTTGAACTCGGCCGCCACCGCTTGTAACCATTGCTCATCTCTCTCTTCTTCCAACAAACACACCGCCGCCGGGTTCCCCTTGAACGCCGAGTCAGTGAACGCGTCCACCTGTCCAACACCCAACTCAGTATCCCATTTCTTTTTGTTTTGTTTTTGTTTTTTTTTTTTTGGATGAATGTGTAACTTTCTTTGACCAAACAAGTACTTCCAAAGAAGAAAACTCAGCTACAAAGCGTAGCTACCAGCCTACCAACAACACAACAATACTACAAAGTAGCAACTAAGCAAAGAGACAGGGATATAGAAAAAGCAAGAGATAGAGAGCTACCACAGAGTACTTCACAAGTTTCTTTGCCGTGTTTGAGATCGAGTTCGAGTTCGAGCTCCAGACTCGGACAGACTACAGAGAAAAAAACAGAGTCCACAGCCGCCAGTGTACGATCTAGGCAACTCTGTTCGAATTACTTTTTATTGTTTTTTGTGGTAATGAAACCCATGTAAAAGAATCATTATTATCCATGGAAAATGCCAACGGAACGGACGAAGTTGATTGATCCAATTTGAACACGGCACAACTTTTTGACTGTTTTTCACCGTCACATAATTCATCTTTTTAAGGCATTCAATAAGAAATTAACAAATCAGTTAAAACATCAAATACATATTTTCAACAAAAAAAACCTTATAAAAAAAATAGACACATGTCTTTTTGAAGAGATTTACCGAATCTACACTTATTGTATTTGGTATATTTAGATAATATGACAACTTCTCCTTTAGAATATACAGAAAATATAATATATTTTTTGTATATTCCATATTTGGTTGATATTGAAATATTCTCTATTTAAGGTTGATTGTAATCAAATTTGGGAGATTTGATTACCATACTTGTATTTACTCTATACACTACAAATAGGGACCTTTGTATTATAGACAATAAAGTTAATGAGCACAATTTAACCCTAAGGCCTTTCCGAGTGGTGGACTTAAGTGTCTAACACTGAACCACTAATAACTCTTTGAGTCTCATTCTCTCTTTACTTTCGCTATTATTTCTCTATTTTATATTTCTGCACATAATTCAACATGGTATTAGAGCTACTTTCTTGTAGCCTTCAATAAACGTTCTTGACATTTCCTGGTGTTTCTTCTGACAATCTCACCGTTCCGGTTGTCCACTGCTCTCCACCTACTCTACTAGTGACTTTTTTACCTTCATTGCTATACTTTCTAGAAAACAAATCCCATAATCAAGCTTTTGAGGCCCAGATCTGTCGATCTGTGCAAGTTTTATCGCCATTGGAACCATCACGCGCCACCAGAATATTCTATCCGCTCAGCCATGCACCTCCACACTCAGTAACTTGCCTCGATTTTTGCACCAGTCAACAAATATGTCGCCGACCATTCCAGATCAACCGAAATCAGCCAAAAAGAACCCTCCACACACCACCACACGCCGCCAGTCCATCCCACGCGCCTAAGGAGTTTTCAACACGTCATTTTCACACGCCCTCTGTTTCTCTTAGCATGTCACCCACACGCACCTCACGCGCGCGCATTACGGATTCAGTTCCGCCGGTCCAACTATCCCAATTCATTGCAGTTTCAGCATTTTCAGCCCGTTGTCGCCTATTTTAGTATTTCCGAATCCGGTTCAGTCAATTTCATTGTGTTTTCAAACCGGTTCATTCCGAATCAGTGGCTTTCAGTGCATTTTTTACCTGGTTCAGCGGGTTCAGCCCGTTTGCAAGCACCAACAAAAAAAAAAAAAGGAGAAGTTTGATAACCAATCCAAGTCCCTTCAACCCTCTTTTGGAATTTGGCCCATAGTTGGCTTTCTTTGGTGCCTCTTTTAAGCCTCCGTTATTCGTCCGTGCATTTTTTTTTCTTCCCGTTTGAGATTTGGGTGTTTTTCTCTATTTTAAACAACACACCAAACGCTTGTTGCGGTTGCTTTTGTATGTGACGGAACTTTGGAGTTCATATTCGGCCCTATTTTGTTGTAATCTACGATGCAATTCATTGGCGAATCTTGGCACAATGTGGTTTGGCTCCTCACGGGATTTGACGGCTAGTTTCTATTATTCATTCCATCATTATCAGTTGCGGCTTGGCCCCTCATAGGATTCTTTTAACTGATTGTCTCTGTTTTTCGGCCGTGGTACATGGTAGTTTGGCCCCTCATGGGATTTGACAGCTAGTTTTCGTTACTCCTTCCATCATTGTCAGTTGCGGCTTGGCCCTTCATGAGATTTTTTTAACGAATTGTCTTTGTTCTCCAGCCATTACTTTCAACCTTTCTCGCCGGCACCGCTTTGATCCAAATACCGACTTTGGTTGCGTTTAATTATGTTTCTGTTTTTAAACTCAAACTTACAGGATATATCACTTTGAGCTTGAGGGGGAATGTTAGAATATATGGAAAATATATTATATTTTCCGTATATTTCATATTTGGTTGATATTGAAATATTCTCTATTTATGGTTGATTGTAATCAAATCTGAGAGATTTGATTATCATATTTTTATTTACTCTATATACTATTAATAGGGACCTTTGTATTGTAGACAATAAAGTTAATGGGTACAATGTAGCCCTAAGGGTCTTTTCGAGTGTGGACATAGGTGTCTAACACTGAACCACCTTTAACTCTTTATGTCTCATTCTCTCTCTTAGGCCCCGTTTATTTTCCTATTTTATATTTCTGCACATAATTCAACACTCTCATTATAGGCTGTAAAAGTAAGGTTTACAGATCATCCTAATAGTACGGCTCTAAAAGATCAAAATCAATAAAGGCTGTCTCTTTAAAGTTATTTTCAATTGTTTCCGTGTTCAATCAAATTGCATCAATAATTTGCACTCATAATGATCAACATCAACCAAGACTTGGGAGTTGACTCTACCTTGTGGGTTACATTTTCTTTGCCATTTTGCAAAACTCTTCCGCCGCCATCATCGTTGCAAGCGTAGAGAATTGTAATGAAATATCAATAAAGAGAAATGTAGCGTAAGTAAGAGAGAAAAATGAGGCGAGACAATTCGGGGCGGTTCAATTTTAGAGGCATACCTTTATTATTGGAATTGTCCTAAGCATTATATTGTACTCTTATTACTTCTTGTTTTTATAATACAAATGACCTTTATTTATAGGAAAACTTAGGTCAGTAGAGAAAATACAAAAAATTAATAATCGAATTTCTAGGATTTGATTACAACCAAATTTATTTAGTAAATATTTTAATATGGAAAATAAATCAAACCTAACGTGATTACAACCAAGGCAAAATGGGGGTGGCTAAGCCACCCCCAAAACCTTTGGGGGTGGTTTCAGCCACCCCCAAGCATTCGATCATAGCCAGGAGGCTAGTAATCAGTTGCTCAATTCGTTCAAGACATGCATCCTCCATAACTCTTGTCAGTTGTGTACTGAGTCAGTTGAGGATCATTGACTGCTGTAGAAAACAATCAACCTAGCTCTGATACCAATTTGTTAAGAGTGAATGGTTTCACAAACACGTAACAGGATAATTTTTAGGTTCTTAGGGAACTTAGAGCTTAGATTCTAAGGGAACCTAGAACTTTTCAAACACAAGGTTTGGGATTAATTTTATCTTCCTCTTTATTAATTGATCACCCTTTAAATAGGGGACTACGCAACTCAAACTAAAAGACTTGAGATAAACTCCTACAAGGACTTGGAGATAAACTCCTATAAAGATAAAGACTCTTACATTTAATCTTAATACCACAATGACTTTAATAATAAAGATAAAGCAAACTACAAGACTACAATATGTAATCAACTACATGACTACCATATGTAATCCTATTGCAACACTAAACTATAATAAAAAATAGAAATAGATGGTAACTAAGTACTCCTAATGCAACACTGACCTCACAATAGAAGTAGATATGGTAATTGCTACACATTATTATCAAAACATTCTTTCCCCGTTGAAATGGCCCTTGTCCTCAAGGGCCAACATTTGGAAATTCGTGTTTTATTCGCTTTCTAGACAGGTGTCCCGGAGGTGGGTTCACTTCCCCCAGCAAGTCGCTTCAATTTATGTCGCGGTTGGATTTCCATTTTGACTGTGGTTTTGTCTACAAGTGTGATGATTTGTGAAAAGAATTGAGGCAGAACATGATGCAGCTTGTAGGTCTTCTCAAATAATATTTCTGTGGTAATAGCATATGCTGGTATTACCCTTCTCAAATAATTGATCACTTCCCCCGTATTGATGGTTCAAACCATTTCGTTCAAATTTAATAGCATATGCTGGTGGGGCTTTAACGATGTGGTGGTGTGGTATATTCTATGGTAATAGATTTTCTATGTGATGGAGTGGATGGTCTGGTGCCTTTGGTTGTGATGGTGGTGATTGCACAATCTGTGGCTGCTCAAAGCAGTGGACTCCATCGTTGTTTCCAGCTAAACAACAGTCTACTTTGACAGAATAACTATCTAATTTGGCAGATATCTCATCAATCTTCTTAGTATTTTCGTTCGTCCTCTTCACCAAGCATTCAATCATAGCCGTAAGGCTAGTAATCAGTTGCTCAATTCGATCAAGACGCGCATCCTCCATAACTCTTGTCAGTTGGGTACTGAGTCAATTGTGGATCGTTGATTGCTGTTGTAATACCCCAATCCTAACCCTAGTTAAGATTTCGAGTATTTTGGACCTTGGGGTTAGTTGGAGTCGAGTTGGGACAAGTTCGAATGGATTTTGGAGTTAGGTCGGACCTCTAGGTTATTTTTAGACCAGGAGCATCGATTCTCTACAGGGGAGGGGAGAGGATCGATCCTGGCCACAGGATAATTGATTCCAATAGTATCAGGATCGATCATATCACGTCAAAATGCGATTTTAGGGTTTTCTGGAGCCCTAGTGCAGCCGTAACATCTATATATTCATCATAAACTTTCTTTTAACCTAATTTGTAACACCCTCAAAAGTACTAACCAAACCATGGTAGACTTGTGGTGCCTCCCAAGACTCATTTACTAAGTAAACAAGTCCGAAGAAATCTATCTAACATACACAGTGGAATATTATAACTCATTGCAAGATATTTGACTAATTAAATCCATAAATCTCATATCATTAAATAACATAATATATCATCCGGAATAAAAAATAAGTCATCTCAAAATCTTAGGTTAAACAAGTACATCTCCAAAAAAGTAAATCTCCCAAAACATAATATAAACATCAAGGGTAAAACGGGTGGATCTTAAGCATATAGACCATGTAGATAACGTCCAACAACTCTCGTCGAGTCACTGAATCACTATCCCACATCTCTTGTAACCAAACTAAGTCTAACTCCTCAAACATCACCCAGACTATATCCTACACACGCACATATCTCACTAATGGATCCATCATCTAGAGGTTGCTAACTATCTATAAAACACCGAAGTGTCTCATAGGTGGAAAGGAAACATAGATCAAATGTAAGTCCACCACTTAGTGAGATTATAACACATGGGAATAGTCGTATATAAAAAGAGATATGTAAACTCATGGGTTTTCCTAAAAGGTTTCTAATATGCAATATCATTTCATAGTGAAGTATAGTTATGATATTTGAAGATATGCAACGCATTACTATATATAATATACATAAAGAACTTGAACATTTCATCATAACTCAACTCCATATGGTCTATTCGGGCCATTGCCCCTTCCCGCTCGGGTTTGTGCATTCTCGTAAGAACATCTGGTATAATACCGATGCCCTAGATATTGCACAACATACCGTCTAATACTAGTAGTCCAATTGAATCCGATTTCGGGTGGCCCACATTACTAGCATAGTCGTCGTAGTAACCACCATGTAAACACGGCTACGCTGACTACACTAGTCCATTGGATTTAAAGACACATCATAAAATATTCATGGACCATAGGGTCTTGCCCTTATAAGCTCATCTTATCTTTTCAGTCTTTTACATGTATGCATAACAAAAATACCTACACGAACATTATTCATCTTATAATCTTAATCGTTACATATGCATAAAAGAATAGTTCACATGTTTATAAAAATAGTTCGTGCAATAAAAGTCATGCATGTTTTGTTGATCATATTAGAATAGGGAATGTTGTAACCAAGCAACATATAACAGTTTTTATGTGAGAATCACTCACCTGAATCGTGGGGAAAATCCTCAACAATGACTCCACACTCCTCAAGATGGTCCTCTACAAACAATCCTAATGTTAGACAACTCTACGGACAAAAGACACAGACTTAGGACTCAAGAATCGACAAAACAAGGTTCTGGACAAGGGTAGGATCGATCCTGGATTGAGGTAGGTTCGATCCTCCCTGTTGAGGATCGATCCTAGTTGGTCAGGATCGATCTTGACAACTTGGGATCGATCCTGATGAAATCAAGACTGATCCTAAATCAGCAAAAACTTTTCTCGACGCATACAGAATGCTCTCGACCTTTAAAATGACCCATTCTAACCCTAGAATGACTCTTACAGCCTTTGGAACTTATCTATGGTCAATCTTTACAAATCCTACGGTCAAAACTTGAAATAAATGAACAAACGATTCCGAAGCAACTCTAAAAAAATAAATAATCATAACCTAACAATAAACACAAACTACGATACTAAAACACAACAAAAAATCCTACTAACCTAAAGGAAATAATAATAACAAACTAGCATCCAAAATGAAACCAATCATCATACTTACCTTGCGGGGCATAGAAACTCTCAAAAACAAGCGAAGAACGAAGAAAAGAATACTCGAATGGCACAAGGGCGCTCCGATAGCATTTTCACATCTTGAAAATCATGCAACTAGGTTAACAGAGAGTTAAGGGTGAATATATAGAGGTTACCGCCGCACTAGAGCTTCAAAAAACCCTAAAATCGCATTCTGACACAGTAGGATCGAACTTGATACTATTGGGATCGATCCTGTGCTAACATGGCAGGATGATCAATCCTCCTGTGGCCAGGATCAATCCTCCAGATTTGAAAAAGACCTGGTGGTCCAACCTAGCTCCAAAATTCTCCCAAACTTGCCCCGACTCAACTTCAACTAACCTCGATGTCCAAAATACTCCAAATATTAATTAGGGTTAAGTATAACACCCCGACAAAATCATTTAATTTGTAAATGACTTAGCGGTATGCTTTCCAGCCTTAACCCCTCCAAGGTTAAAACTCATAGATCATACACTCTCATTATAAAGAAATGAGAGCCTACAGTGAAAGACTTGTCACTTATAAAAGATAGTGATAGCAACTAATACCCACAATAAAAGAATACCAAAATAACACAATAAAGCATAACCATAATATTATAGATAACATAAATTCTGATGTCTCCAAAATAAAGTCATAAGACCAGTCATCGAAATAACATAAAGATTACATCTTAAAGTACTAACATATCATCCAATACAAAACTAGTTAGGCTCCAGCTTGAGATACATCTCGTCAATCATGTCACTGTAGTGATCTCCTCCACCAAACCAAATACGAGCGAACCAAACCGGTTCCAATTGATCAAAGATCACTCGAAATACATCCTCCAACCTCACCAGGTGCATTCCATAAACAGCCATCATCGATATTAGCTAACAATTTGCATAAGAGTATAGATAGAAAAGATACAAGAGTAAGTCTACGACTTAGTGAGTAATAATGCACATGTTATACACACTATCATTTGTGAACTCAGTTGGTAAACACAAGTATTGTCGTCCTTAATTTATAGCATAAAATATGTTATGACGCAATATATTTATAATACATGATGTAATCAGAAACATGTGATATGTTAACAATATGGTCTATTTGAGACATTACTCCTGCTCAATAGGATTAGCGCGTCCGAAAGGACATCTAGTACAATTCTCGATGCCCCGGTCATTGCACAACTACCGTCTTACACTAGCAGTTTGACAGAGTTCGACCTCGGGTGGCCCACACTAACTAGCTAAACTGTAATTGGTGACTCACTCAATGAATTGTGTGCTGTCATAAACTAAACTATTGGATCCAAGGCCCTCTCAATAACATAAACTCTTTTTGACCATAGAATCAACCCGTAATAATGGTAAGAGCATTCTCAGCAGCTTCCCTGTCATTTTTCCTAAATTTAAGGAACCAAACTACTTTTTACTTCCCTATCTAAATACACTTCACAGCAGCTTCCCTTAATCTTTCCCTATATGATTAAAATATTATTTTCTACTTTTTCATTATTTATTTTTTTTATTTTTTATTTTTCCTATCTTCCCTACCACGCATTGCTTGGTCTTTTCTTCTCATCAATTTCTCTCCTTTCAGTGCTTTCGCCTTTCGTTTCTTCCAAGAGCAAACCCACACTTTTCCTATACCATTAAAAACAAAGTCATCTTCAAAAGCAAAATCCACCAACATTGTCTCCCTCCCTGACATCACCCAGCCCCTTCACAAACCCACCACCCCATCAAATCTTCTCCTCCACTCCCATCTCTCCCCATCACCATCGCTTGCCACAGCCACAAAGATCTCCTCCATAGGCCGTGGCCGCTGCAAATTTCTAAGGCGAGCCACTTGGTGCTACATCTCGACCCGATGTCGATGGTTGGATGGGGATTTTTGCAACCTCAACTGGTAATACTCATGACAGCGATGGAGTTCTTGCTCTACAACGTCGATAGAGTGTTGAGGGGTGGAGGGTACCATTCTTTTAGCAAATTAACAAGACCAGTTCAAAGAATGAAAGATGCTTGAACGAAGAAGAAGAGGAAGTTAAGGATGATGGTGTATTGGGTGGTGTGAGAGGAGAGGGAATGAGTTTTTTAATTATAAAAATGCATTGGGTTGCTACAGTGGAACCCAATGCATTGGGTTCCACTGTAGCAAACCCAATGCATTTTTATAATTAAAAAAACCATTCCTCTCCTCTCCACCACCCAATACACCATCATCAATGCATTGGGTTCCACTGTAGCAAACTCAAGCTTTAGGGAACCGGTTGGGAAGCTGCTGCGGACTAGTTTTTATGATTTTTTAGAACTTTTCCCTAAATTTAAGGAAGGGAACAACATATATGGCTTCTACTGTGAATGCTCTAAGCCTATGGTCATTATTTTGTTAAGAGATGGTGCAACCATGTCATACGATGCATATTAATCTTGGTGCCTTTTATATGCATGCTCTTCACAACTCATCGTTACATTATCTTTCTTAGTCACAATCATTTTTACAAATGGAGTTCACATTTGAGAGAAATAAAAAATGGAATGTATTTATATAGTTAGGGGACTTATTTATAGAGCTGGAATGTCTGGTTAAAAACTACTGGGTTTTGAGGTGCATTGAACGTTTGATATACGACATCGAACATTTGATATACTATTATCCAACAATCTTAGGGTTTTCATCAAACGTTTGATAAAAGCTTCGAACGTCTGATAAAACACATCGAACGTTTGATAAAATAATCAAATGTTTGATACTGTCTGACATGCACTTTGATCGAAGGTTTTCACGTGATCAATACATTGGGACATGTATGGAACGTTTGATCCTTACCATCGAATGTTCCATGAGCACACCGAACGTTCCATATGATCCTTCAAACGTTCCATGGCATCCAAAGCTCAAAAATAAACTCTAAAACTTGATAAATCTTTGGCATTACATTAAGATCGGGGTATTACATTCTCCCTTACTTATAAAAATTTTGATAAAAAAACAAGCATCCATAATGAAACAAATTATCATACTTACCTTGCAGGGCTTATGAACTCCCAAAAACAAGCGAAGAACAAAGAAAAGAATACTCAAATGGCACAACGACACTCCGACAACGTTTTCACGTCTTGAAAATCGTGCAACTAGGTTAACAGAGAGGTAATGGTGAATTTATAGAGGTTACCGCCGCACTAGGGCTTCAGAAAATTCTAAAATCGCATTCTAATGCGATAGGATCGATCTTGATACTATTGGGATTGATCTTATGTTGACATGGCTAGATGATTGATCCTCCTGTGGCCAGGATCGATCCTCTTGATCCTCCCTTGTTCTTTACGATCTAAAATCTGGACTGGCAACTCCTCATAGGTCAAGTCCTCTTGAATCTGTTGAGGCTCGTACTCGATGACATGGTCTGGATTTGCGATGTATTTCCTTAACATCGAGATTTAAAAGACATCATGCATTCCAATTAAGTCTTGCGGTAAGGCTACTTGATAAGCCAACTTGCTCAACTTTCTGATTATCTCAAAAGATCCAACATAACATGGGCTTAACTTCCCTTTCTTATCAAATCACATGACTCCTCTCATAGGGGAAATCCTTATGAACACCTTGTCCCCTACTTCGAATTCCAACTCTCTTCTATGATTATCTGCATAACTCTTCTACCGACTTTGAGCTGCTTGCATCCTCTGCTTGATAAGGATTAGCTTCTCTTGGGTATCCAGAATAATCTCGGGTCCTAATAGTTGTCTTTCACCAACATTGTTCCAGTAAAGTGGTGATTGACACTTTCGTCCGTAGAGTGCTTCATATGGCGGCATTCCAATAGTCGCCTGGTAACTGTTGTTGTAGGCAAACTCTACCAACGGCAAATGCTGAATCCAGTTCCCCTTGAAATCCAAGATACAAGCTCGCAACATGTCTTCCAAAACTTGAATAGTCCTCTCCGATTGTCATTCTGTTTGAGGATGAAAGGTTGTACTGAATTTCAGCTGTGATCTCATCTAATGTTGCATACTTCGCCAAAACCTCGAAGTAAACCATGAGTCTCGATCCGACACGATAACTGACGGTACTCCATGTAGTTGTACTATGTTCTGCACATATAATCTTGCCAATCTATCCATGGAATCCTTCACCTTCATCGGAATGAAGTGAGCTGACTTCGTCAATCGGTCTTCCACAACCCATATGGCGTCTTCACCAGATGGTGCTCTAGGCAATCTAGTCACAAAATCCATTGTTATCTCATCCCACTTCTACTCTAGAATTAACAACAGTTGAAGTGCTCCTACGAGTTTCTGATGTTCTACTTTGATTTGTTGACAAGTTGAACACTGCTCCACAAACTAAGCCATTTCTCTCTTCATATTATTCCATTAGTATGAAGACCTCAAGTCCTTATACATCTTTGTACTCCCTGGATGAACTGTGTACAAAGACCAATGTGCTTCGTCCATAATCTCTCTTCTGAGACCATTTCCCAAGGGTACACATATTCGCTCTCAATGATAAAGCAATCAGTCATCTGACATCTTAAATTCAGTCCCCTTGCCTTCTTCCATTCGTTCTCTGATCTTCTAGCACTCTGGGTCATCCTTTTGAGCATCCTTGATCCTCTGAACCAATTCCGTTTGAAGTACTAAATTGGCCAAAAGTGCTGGTCTTCCTTCCTCTACTACTTCCAATTGTAGCTTCTTAAACTCCATAACTAACTGGGGTTGCGAAACTCTTAGTGCTCCTAACTCCGCAGTCGACTTTCGACTCAAGCATCAGCTACTACATTAGCCTTCCCAGAATGATAGAGAATCTCACAATCATAGTCCTTAATCAGCTCCAACCATCTCTTCTGTCTCATGTTTAGTTACTTCTGTGTGAAGAAGTACTTCAAACTCTAATAATCTGTGTAGATCTCACATCGCTCTCCATAGAGATAATGTCGCCAAATCTTAAGTGCAAATACCACGGCTGCTAACTCCAAGTCAAGCACCGGGTAGTTCTGCTCATAACTTTTCAATTGTCTCGAAGCACAAGCTATAACCTTCTCGTTCTGCATGAGAACGCATCTCAAACCCTTTAATTAAGCATCACTATAGATTACAAAGCTTCCTGCTTTTGTTGGCAACGTAAGCACAAGTGTAGTTACCAATCGCTTCTTCAACTCCTCAAAACTCTACTCGCACTCATATGTCCATACATACTAAGCATTCTTCCTTGTGAAGGCTGTCAGCGGGCCTAATAACTTAGAAAATCCCTCGATGAACCGTTGATAATAACCAGCCAATCTCAAGAAACTCTGAATTTCCTAAGCGTTAACCGGTCTTCTCCAATCCACAACTGCACTAACCTTCTCGGGATCAATTGTGACTCCCTACCCAAAAATCACATGACCAAGAAAAGATAACTTCTCCAACCAAAAAGCACACAAAAAAACTTAGCATAAAGCTTCTCCCGTCGAAGTCTCTCCAAAGCCTTCTGCAAATGCTCCTGGTGGTCCTTTTGACTCTTCGAGCAAATCAAGATATCGTCGATGAACACTACCATGAACTGATCCAAGTAGTCGTCGAAAACTTTGTTCATCGTATCCATGAAAACTGCAAGCGCATTGGTCAAACCAAATGACATCACCAAGAACTCATACTGTCCATGACGAGTCCTAAAGGCCGTCTTCAAGAAATCGTCGCTCTTAACTCTGACTTGATGATATCCCGAGCGCAAGTCTATCTTCGAAAAGACTCTTGCTCCTTGTAACTGATCAAGCAAATTGTCGATCCTTGGCAACGGATACTTGTTCTTGATCGTGACCTTGTTGAGCTCTCTGTAGTCAATGCACATCCTCATCGTTCCTTCCTTCTTCTTAACAAACAGCACTAGCACTCCCCAAGGTGATGAACTAGGGCAAATAAAAACCTTGTCCAGCATTTCTTCCAACTGGACCTTCAACTCCTTAAGCTCCGTTGGTGCCATCCTGTAGGGTGTCTTCGACACTCGAGCAGTACCTAGAATACACTCGATTCCAAATTCAACTTCACGCTCCGGAGGTAACCTTGAGTACTCCGTTGAAAACACGTCCACAAAATCTCGAACCACTAGGATGTCCTCTAGCTCCTTCTTCTCTTCTTGCGGAGTGATGGAACCAAGGTGGGCTTACTCTTAAAGATCCTTTACAAGTTCCAGATGGGCCAATTACAAGACCAAGAGCCAAGAAGATCAAGGAAGCAATGCAAGGATTAGTGCAATCCACTTGGGATGAAGCTAGCAAGAGCCCAACACTCAAGATAGGCTTGAAAGAATGAGAACCAGTCTTGATCCACTTGATCCAAGCTGTCGAAGACTTGACTTAAAGATAGGGCCTATTATTATTGAAGGCTTTCAATTTGGTTAAAGGTTTTATTTTATTAGTTTAGAATAAATGGGCTTGAGGATTTTTGGCCTATATATTGCTTATGTTTTATTAATTAAGGTTTCAAAAGAACTTTAATTGTATCCACTTGAGGGTATTTTGGGAAATGGGCCTTCTTTTGGCTTAGGGTTACTTTTGTGGGGAGTATTTAAATATCTCATGGCCGGCCACTTAAGGAGGCAGACATTCTTTGAATTTTAATTGTGAGTTGAGTTTACTCCTCTTGTTCTTGATTGAACTCTTGAACTTATCAAAGGTAAATCACAACCTTTGTGGCGTTCTTCCTCATAATTTGGGTTCTTGAGACGGGATTTCAACGGGTCTAGATTTTAATATAATCTAGGTTCTTGAAACGAGTTCTCAACGGGTCTAAATTCTCCATCCATAGAACTGAGTTTGGCTTTCTTGGGTGAGCTTTCAAATTGATTGTGGGCTTGCGGGTTCATATCACGGAAGCTTGACTATAAAAGCCAAAAACGCTTGTCCTCCATCCATTTCAAGCTTACTTGCCTGTATGGCTGACAAAATAGGAGGAATGGACCTTACTCTCGATCCAACGTAAGTAGTCGCCTCACCCTCTGGTGGCCTGAAAATAACTTCCTTCCTGGCATAGTCTATGCTAGCATAATACTTTGCTAGCCAATCCATCCCTAGGATAACGTCAAATCCTTGCACCGCGATCACAACAAGGTTTGCCAAAAAGACCTTCCCTCCAATATTAATAGGACAACTCCTTCCCGATAGGGTCGACGACAGACAAACCAACTTCTAAGGGTGCTTCCACTACTCTACTCTACTTAGCATACATACTTGACATAAAAGAATGGGTAGCCCCTGAATCGAACAATACCCAAGCTTGAAATCCAAGAATAGGAATAGTACCTGTCACTACATCCGGTCCGACTTCGATCTCTCCTGGGGTGAAAGCATAAACTGTGGCGGGTACTAATGGCTTCTGAGTGTTGTTTTGTTGAGGTTGAATTGCTTTCACTGGGCAATCTGTAATAACATGTCCCAGCAGTCCACACCAGAAACAAGCTGATGTGCCGGCTCTGCAAACTCCCCAATGCACTTTGTTGCACAGACGATACAATTGTGACTGACCTCGCTGCTGATGCTGTTGGGGTGCTGCTAATGCAATCACTGGCCGATTTTGAGCTAGCCTCTAGTACTGGTTGCTTCATGTAGCAAACCTCTTGACTGTACCTGGACCACTTGATGTAGAACCTTGGACAAACGTCCTCTTCCTCTTATCTCCAAAAGATACAACAGTCTCTCTCGGACTCTCCCCATAAAGTGAAGCCCTGTCCACTAGCTGAGTGAAACTCCTGATGTCCAAACTCGCCATCTAATTCCTGAGGTGTGGGTTCAAGCCTCGCTCGAACTTCTTCGCTTTCTTCTCCTCATCAAGGATGAGGTATGCAGCAAACCGTGACAACAGAGTGAATCTAGCGTCGTACTTATTCACTGTCATCCCTCTTTGGACCAAATGCATGAATTCTCGAGCCTTAACTTCTTGCACCACTCTAAGGAAAAAGTGGCCGTGAAACTCTTCCTTGAATGTCGCCTATGAAATGGACTAATCAACTCCTAACTCCATAGTGAGTAGCATCTTTCGAGCTTGCCACCATCTCTTTGCCTCTCCTGAGAGCTTGTAGGCAGCATAGATGACCTTTTGCTCCAAGGCACATACCGTTGCTTTGAGCAACTCTTCCATGTCGTTCAGCCGATTCTCTGCTTCAATGAACCCTCCAGTACCATCGAAGGTAGGAAAAGTGTAACCACTGAAGTCACGAAACGAGCATCCATGCTCTTCCGTCCGTCGCTCATGCACTTAAGCATTGGTCATGACTTCAACCAATCGAACAGCTTTGGCTAAGAGCCGGCCCGCATCAGGGTTGACTGCTCCCTAAACTGGGACCTCATTTATCTCATTCTCAACATGGTTGTTGTCATCTTTTCCTAACTCGACAGCGTTGGAACTAGTAGCAACGTTCTTCCTTGGAGGCATCATTCTGCAAGGATAACGGAATCAAAACCAACCTAACTAAAGGAAAACAATGACACAAAACCCTTAATCATAAGAGCCTATGCTTCTAACTACCTATATTCCAGATAAGATCCTTCCTAGAGTTATCTTGCAACGTCCATAGAGTCTTCAAAGTATACTATTGATGGTATAATCAGATATCACATCTAAGAGCCATGGTCCAAAGAACCATACTCTGATACCAACTGTAACACCCCCAAAAGTACTAACCAAACCATGGTAGACTTGTGACGCCTCCCAAGACTCATTTACTAAGTAAACAAGTCCGAATGAATCTATTTAACATACACAGCGAAATATTATAACTCATTGCAAGATATCTGATTAATTAAATCCATAAATCTCATATCATTAAATAACATAACATATCATCCGGAATAAAAACTAAGTAATCTCAAAATCTTAGATTAAACAAGTACATCTCCAAATAAATAAATCTCCCAAAACATAATATAAATCTCAAGGGTAAAATGGGCAGATCTTAAGCATATAGACCATGTAGATAACGTCCAACAACTCTCATCAAGTCAC
The DNA here is from genome assembly GCA_900184695.1 of Betula pendula. Lineage (NCBI taxonomy): Eukaryota > Viridiplantae > Streptophyta > Magnoliopsida > Fagales > Betulaceae > Betula > Betula pendula. The sequence continues at coordinate 7,262 of FXXK01001732.1, read as the reverse complement.
TGCATCACTATCTCACATCTCTTGTAACCAAACTGGGTTTAACTCATCAAGTATCACCCAAACTATATCCTCCGCACACACATATCTCGCTAATGAAGCCATCGTCTAGAGGTTGCTAACTCTCTATGAAACACTGAAGTATCCCACAGGTAGAAAGGAAACAAAGATCAAGTGTGAGTCCACCACTTAGTGAGATTATATGTAACACCCACAACCCTCGAAGGGTTGGGTTTGTCAACTTACCATCGCAGAGGTGCAAAGATTAATAAAGTCTACCAAAGCGATAACTAAATGAGATGATAAATGCAATAGTTAAGGTAAATTAATAGGGTCATATAAAAATGTGAATCCCTTAATGCGGAAACGATATGTCAAACTGATACAATATTCCTTATTGAAAAACCATAGTCGTGGAAACTGTGCCAAAGCACTTATTGTAAATAAATTAATAAAAAAAAAATGCATGAAGTCCTAGATAGTCTCACCCCGATTCCAACCTCCTAGACCGTTCTGCTCATAACCTAAAAACAAAACATAGTAAAGGTGATTGAGAAATGCTTAGTAAGAAAAATCCTCAACCATTAAACGGTTGAGTTAACTTCATTTTCTTTAAAATAATTATTCTTAAAATATCTTCTTCTTGAAATCACTACAAAGCATATTTAATGTAGACCATATTATAAATACGGATAACCTCTTATTCTATAAATATTCACTTCTCAGTAAAGCAATCATAAAACACATTCATATTCCTTGTAAAATATACACATTCATAGGTTATCACATTTATTCTCATAATAGGGCCCATGTACACTATTATGCCCTATGTACTAGGGTTGCACGGTCCTTGTAACCATGACAACGACTGTGGCCGCAGACCTGCCCGTCAACTAATTAACCAAGGTGCACTCAGCATGACATATCGATGGATTACCATCTTCTCAACGTCCTTCAACGGTTGCGCATCCATCTCAAGCAACGGTACCGAGCTCATACATCTGTAAACATCTTTAAAGCTAAAATTATCTCTTCCACACACGTGTCCTTATCATAATAAATCATTTGTCATTCATTTACTTCTCATAAAACTGTTTAGGACTACATGTGGGAGGGTTTTCACTTAACTAGTTTTCCTTATTTAGAGCTTCCCATAAATAGAATTCCCTTAAAACGATTATCTTCCAATTAAAAAAATGTCTATGAGATCCAAACATTGTACCCATACCAATTTGAGTGGCAAGAGTAAATCTAGGAATTTAAAATATCTTTATAAAAGTGTTTCATGCATGTGTAATCATATCAAATAAATATAAGAATAACATAAAATAACTATTTTGCACAAAGTAATAACGAGCATTTACGTTAAATCATGCAATGGAATTACACTTAAAAGGGTCAAGAATTTTCCTTACCTCGATACTGCTGCTAGAAGAGGTTTTTGTCTGTTAACTACTTGAACCAAATATTCAGCCACAATATTAATCTTACTAATTCTTTTCTAGTTAGAAGAACACCAATGGTCCTTTCTAACCCAAATCCTATTAAATGAATTCATTATGCCTATGCTACACATACTATATGGTTTGATCATATTAAAATGTAGGGGAAAGTTCACAAAAGCCCCCTGAACTTTCACGCGATTTGAAAAACCCTCCAATGTTTGATTTCTCTCAGTTTGACCCCTCAAACTTCCAATTTCTATTAGAAAACCCACATCCGCCTGTTTTCACCGTTAAAATTTTTTAAAATTCTCAAAATACCCCCTCATTTTTTATTTTTTTTATAATTTTTTTTGTTTAAAATACAGGGTATTTTGGGAATTTCAAAAAATTTTAATGGTGAAAACAAACGGAAGGTAGTTTTCTAATACAAATTGGAAGTTCGAAAGATCAAACTGAGAGAAATCAAACATTTGGGTATTTTCAAATCGCGTGCAAATTCAGAGGGCCTTTGTGAACTTTCTCCTAAAATGTAATGCTTGTAATAGATGAATATACCATCACGTGCTCAAAAAGAGAAAATATGGTTCATGATATGCATCTATATCTGTACGGCTATTAATCATATAAGAGAGAGTTGATTTAAAATCATGATTAAAAATATACTATATAATTTGGTTGCTTTAAAACATGTATGTATGATATTATTTTAACATATGATCACATGAACATGAAGAGAAAATAACACCACATCCATTCGGCTATTTATAGATTTTTAAAATAAACTACCACACCCATATCAAATAGTTTATAAACTTGTAAAACTTTCAGAAGAGAGAAATTAAATAGAATACTTACAAAGATGTGATGTAAGAGAGAAGGAGAGATGTTGTCTTCTTGTTGTAAGGGCTACGGATGATGTGAGAAATAATAGGTGGCTGAATGAAGTTTTTCTTGGTGCTTGTTCTTTTCTTCTTTTCAAGTTTGAGAGGGAATTGAGAGGCTGGAAATTGTGAAAATGAAAGGGATCGAGTATGGAAGAGTGACGGCTAAATATGGTGTTTAGAATGCCAGTTAAGGTTTGAAGCAATTAGGTTAGGTTTAACTTTTTGAAAGGTTTTGGTGCATAGGTGGCGCTTAGGAGAGAGCAAAGATTTTGAAAAATAAAATAAAATAAAATAATAATTTCCAAGATCAAACGTGAAATGCTTAAGGGAATTGATTTTGAAATCCAAAATTTGCCCATTAACTATGTCATGCAATAATGAGTGGTTTGGTGGAATATTTTAGCATTAAATGCTTTGTTTAATAAAAAAAAAGATTAAAAAAATCCTTTATAATAAAAACTTCTTTCCATATAGGCTTATGTCTTGCAATATGAATATAAGGAAAAAGATATAGAGAGAGAAACGTCTAGTTAAAGTAGAAATTTTTTGTAAGAGGAGCAATTTAAGGAGTTTTAAATGCTAGGTTATATTTTGAGATAAAATTGGAAACACATTAAAATAAAAATACATATCTAACACTACATATGACGGCTAGGGTTTAAAACGTAGGGTTTTTGTAAAAATCTTCCTTATGGAGAAAATCACTGTAAAACTATATGAAGATTCAAACTCATAATATATTTATAAGATTATACCATACTAAACCATTAAGCTAATCAATTCATTTGAGATAAAATCTTTAAATCAAATTATATAAAAATAATAATAAAGTCAATAAATAATCTCAATGCATACTAAAATTACACGTCTCCCTAAAGAGATATCGGGGTTATTACATTATAACATATGGGAACAATCATATATAAAAAGAGAGACGTGAACTCATGGGTTTCATAAAAAGTTTCTAATATGCAAGATTATTTTATCGTGTATTACAGTTATGAAATTTGAATATATGCAATACATTACTAGATATAATATACATGAATAACTTGAACATTTCATCATAGCTTAACTTCATACACTACAAAAAAAAAATGCCTTTTAGTGTCGGTTTCAAACAGACTCTAACTAGCCTAAAAGCGACTCTAAATCATTTTTTTGGTCGGTTTGAAAAAGGGCCCTGTATGTGCGGTCAAGAATTTATATTAAGGTCGCTTTTCGCCAAAAGGGGCCTTAATTAGGGTCGGTTTTGCAAAAAGGACTTTAATTCGGGCCGCTTTCTAAAAAACCGACCACAATATTTTCGGGTCGGTTTTATTAAAAATGATCATAATTGTCGTCCCTTTCGAAACCGATCACATACGTGGTCTGTTTGGAAACAAATGACAGATTAGTCATTTTTTGAAAGAGACAACATTTGTAGTCTCTTTCAAAACAGACCACAGTTGTGGTCCGTTTCAAAACAAACCACAGTTGTAGTCGTTTTCTAAAAGAGACTACAATCTTGGTCGCTTTCAAACCGACCTCAATTGTAGCCACTTTTGAAAAAGGGACTACAATTGTAGTCCTTTTAGAGATGAAACCAACCACAATTGAGGTCTGTTTCAGTATGTGTTCATCCATAATTATTCCAATTAGCCCTGTTTACAACATATCCCAAATTCAATGCATAATCCATAATCCATACAGATTATCATATACCAACAACCAACCAAATTCATATTAAAACCACCAACCATCCAAAAACAATAATCCAAACACTTACATCAAAATACCACCTACACTTGCATCCATTACATACCCTTATAATTACATCAAAATACCACCTACACTTACATCCATTACATAAATCTAACATTACATGTTCATACTAATGATAAATAATACACAACATATAAGTTAAAGTTCAAATTTAGTGTTTCTTAAACGTTAAGTGTATTTAAGATGATATTGGTCGTACATGTTTCTTAAACATCACCAAGTCGACTCCCTACAGATGATCTTGGTTGTACAAGGGGGGATGCCGGGTCTTTAGGGTTTTCTTGCAATCTGTTGAAGCAGTTTCCGACTCCGGCTGTACGGTAACCTGAGAACAGAGAAAACGTCAGACACAAGAGCTTGCCGGGGTTGCCGCGGGGGATAGCTCCGATGCCTAAGTCAGATTCTTATCTTTTTTGAGAGAAAAGACTTAGAGTGATTCTTTTGTAAAACATACGTACCTTTGCCGAACCTATCCCTCCTCCTTATATAGTGGCTGCTTCCCCGAGGCTCATTAATGAAGCCTTTCCGTGGGCCCCTGTGTTTTCTCTTAGTCGACTATGCCCATACGGGTCATTAAAGATTAGTTCACGTGCCGTAGACGTAATGGCCCAGCGTATGTAAAATTCCTGTTTGCTTGTCACATCAATCATGCCTTGATGGGTTTAGTAGGCATCGGTAACTTGCGGGCACAATTACCGAGGTCGGCGATCATAAATGCTAGCCATAATGGGGTTGTCCCTTCTTCATAACAGGTCATTAACCTTACCATGCGGGAGTCGAACCCTGGAGGTCGGCGGAGCTCCTTTTAGACCGGAACCGAACCTAGGGGTTCTGCCGGGTTTGCTATGCGGAACCGAACATAGGAGTTCGGCCAGGTCTAAGACACAAAACCGAACCTAGGGTTCGGTTACCATGGTCGGTAGTGAGGCGGACCTGGGCTTGACCTGCACGGGCCGCGCTACAAGAGAGTTGGGTGTGGGCCTAACTGTAGCTTTAGGCCCAATCCCTAACAGTTACCCCCTAAAAATCCTCGCGTCATGCGCTTGGAATGGCGGGAGGATTTTATTCGATTTTGAAAATGAACCGTCATTGTGGAGACGTGGGTTTGCGTGTCACTTACTGGTGTGGCAACACGTGTTCACTCCTGTCCGCACCTTTTCTTGGAGGCGATTCGCCTCAACGTATATGAGTGCGTTTCTTTTTTTGGGGAAGCTTTACTTTGTCTTCTTCGCAAAAAATCCCTAGCCGCCACTGTGACTCTCCCATTCTTCTTCCATTTCGGCAACTGGTTCTCTACCCTTCGTTTTCCATCCAGTAACCCTTTTTCGGACGTGATGCCGAGGAAATCTTCGAAATCTGCTGGACCGTCGAAGCCTCCAAAATCCTCGAGATTAGATGAGTCGGAGGCTCCGTCTACCTGGCGGTCCGCCTTGAGGCCAGAAGATGCCGAGAGGCTGAGGAAACCTATGAGATTCCTGACGGGGTGAAAATCCAAATCCCCGCCTTAAGGATGACATTCATGGGAACACCAGAGGGCATGAGGTGTGTATCTTCGAGAAGTCTTTGGAGGCTGGGCTCCGGTTACCTTTTCCCCAGGTGGTTCGAGAAATACTGCACACTGTAGGAATGGCCCCCACGGAGTTTAAGGCCGGTGCGTGGCGACACGTGGTAGCCTGTTGTGTGGCTTGGCGAATGGTTCTGGGGGACGGCGTACAGTTGTCTGCGCCGGAGTTCCTGAATATTTACACCCCTTCAAGTATGGCCACACCTGGACATTTCAGGGTCGGGGTAGAAGATTTTTCTCTGCCCCGCCACATGGTTGAGCAAGCCCCCCTTTCGAGAAGTCGTTCTTTTACGTTTCTGGTTTGGGATGGGAGCTCCCCTCTATTCTGTGGGGATCGCCCGCCAGAAGCTCGGGTTCCACTTAAATGGAGGGAACCTCCGTCTAAGACGGTGTTTGACAAGCCAAAATTGACGGCCACCCAAAGAGAAAGGCTTGACCAGATGATCGCTTGGTCCATAGCGCATGTGGAGGACGGGAGTGAGGAGTCGAACTTGGGGTTCTTGCTTCGACCCGTGAATCTGCAGAAGTATTTGGGCTTCTCCGTGCAGAGATGCGCCGGTATGTCCAAAATTCCGCACCCCCTTTTTCCGTCGAAGAAGAAGAAAAAGGGGGAGGTAGAGGTTTCAACTAGGCTGACAAGATCCAAAGGGTCGGGCCCTGCCCCGGTTAAGGAAACCGAACTTCCTGCCTCCTCCGACACGGGGTCGGCTTCGCTCTCTTCGGCTGAGGGAGGTGATTCAGCGGAGCATCCCGCCCCACAGGTAGTTGAAGGCCCAATCATCCTGGGCGTCAGCTCAGATGAAGATGAAGATGATATTCCTCTTGCAAGGAGATCTCCTGCCCTTAAGAGAAAGGCTACAGAGTCGCCGCGCTGTGCGGACCCTCCTTCGTTTTCCAATGAGGAGGAGGCAAGGAGTTGCGAGTATGTGGATTTCGTCAGGGCCTACCGTTCGACGAAGAAGGCCAAAGGCGTCCAGATTCTCCTCGAGGGTGAGGATCCGGAGCCTCTTCCTGGGACGGCTTCCCAAGTTGAACTCGGCGAAGCGGGTACAGTTCCGCCGTCTCTTCTTCCCTCAGCGCCGGAGACGGAGCCGGCTCTCGAAGAAGCGGAGATCGGCTCTGTGCCAGAAAGTGAAGCTACCGCGGCTGCGGTTGACCGGCAGGAGGCCGGACTCCCATTGTGGGCGACGACTCGATGTCGCAGATGTTGCCTCTTTCGAGGCTCCTAGCCCTCACTGCATTCATGTAGATTCGGTTGGGGAGATTGAAACCGTGCTGCCGAAATAGGTTCGTTGATGGGACCGAACCTGTTGCTGTCGAAGTAGAATCGGTTGAGGAGACTGAAGCTGTTGCTGCCGGAACTGGTCCGGTTGCGGGGACTGAACCTGTTGTTGCCGAAATAGGTTCGGTTGAGGAGAGGGGTCTGCGCGAAAGCGTAGGTTTGTTGAGGAGGTAGACGCCTTCGAGGTCCCCAATGAGCCCGAGCCTTCGAACATTGGGAGGCGAGATAATAAGTGTATTCCCCAATGGTTTTCAACTATTGCCTTCAGTAGAGCGTGTCGACACGTCAGAGTGATCCCATGGCGGATCCAGGTTTGGTGGGATATT
>FXXK01001731.1:43241-53485 GCA_900184695.1 Betula pendula | reverse complement strand
GAAGGGAAAATTAAGTACATTTACCCCCTCTAACTAGCAACAAATTTACAATATCCCCTCAATCTTTTAATATTTGCAATGTCCTCCTTCTGTGCTAAAAATGACAAAAATAACCCTGATTAAAAATTTAGTAAAAAACAAAAAAAAAAAAAGATTTCTTTTTTTTTTTTTTTTTTTCTGAATTTATTAATGACTTTTTATTTTTTACATTTCATAATTTTTTTTCTTTTGATTTTTTTTTTTTAAATTCATATATTTTTTTTAGAGTATTTTTGTCAGTTTTAGAGCATTCTCATCTGGCTCCTTAAAGTAAGGATTTCACTATTTTAATGAGCCAAAATTCATTTTAAAGCATTTTGAAATTTTCATTCGGTTCGTCACTTTGAGGAAAAAAGTGGAGAGCATAGAGAGCATTATTCACTCCCCACTCTTCTTTTAACTAATAAAACATTATTTCTCTCTCCAACTTTTTGTTTTTCCCAATTTTCTTTCTCTTCCAATTTTCTTAAAATATTATATTTAAATGAAGAAGTGAACGTAGATCCCTAGTTTAAGGAACCAGATGTAGGTGCTTAGAAAAAATGGAAAGTTAAAGTAGGGAAAAATGATTTTATCCTCAAAATAGAGAGTAAATATAGGGAACCGAATGAGAATGCTCTTAGATCTCAAAAGGGAAACATTACAACCTCAATGGTGGATTGGGTGAGACACTTCAAAAACTGAAACGTTAGGGGGACATCACAAATTTGTTGTTGGTAGATTCGGTGAGACACTTCAAAAACTGAAACATTAAGGGGACATCACAAATTTGTTGTTAGTTAAAGGGGGATAATGTAATTTTCCCAATAAGTAATTATTCCAAAAAAAGGGAACTTAAAATGTGCTAGCTTTCCCCAAAATCATGATTCAATGATCTTGCCCCTAAAAGTAATATACTTTGTTGAACTGGCAAGCGATGAGCAACTCACCACGGAGGTCAACAGTTTAATAAGAGATTTCATAGTGTTCTGAGCTGCCCGGCCTCGAGTTGCGCCTAGGGCAACCCCATAGAAAGCCTTCCAAAAATTGACAGGCAAAATAGTTATAATTGCTAAGACAAAAGTCGCAAAATCATAAATCTCACCACCATACCAAATATCAATCCTGAAAATGGTCATAACCTTTTGATCCGGCTGAACATTTAGTTTTTGAATACAATAGGTATTTCTTAAATAATATTTTTAATGTACAAATATATATAAAGAAAAATAAAGAATTATAAAAATTAATATAGCATACTATATGTAAAGAATAATCATAAAGAAAACTGCTTCATTCAAACATAAGGTCATGTCAAATAACCATGGAAATAATTTTGAAGGTGGACTTAAAACATTTTTGTCCATAAGAGTAATGCTACACATAATTGTTTTTACAACTTTTGACTGGTATGAGCATGTGATTGAAGCCCTCTAATCACATGTTGTTATGTGTTAAAAGTTGTGTTAACGCACCTAATCCTGATCCTTCGGCAGGAGCTTCAGCAATTCAAATACACAAGGATAAATCTTATCCTTGTGATGAGACCAAACTGATAGATAAGAGTTGAGATAAGAATCTATCTCAAAGTGTATCTGATGTTCAAATGTATTTGACTCCTAAGTAAACTCTATGTGTAATACTTATCACTTATCATTATGTACTCAGTTCACATGTAACTATTATAAATATGAATGGAAACCACAGAGTGTGGTAGTGTGTTGAAACATTCTAATCGTGTATGCATAGTCCTTTTATGGTATCAGAGCAAAACATAGACTAACGTCTTCCGACTTCATGTCTGATTCAGGATCTTCCGTTTCCTCCAACTCAACCAACCCACCCAACCCACCACCTCTCTCCCAGCATGTTGTCTTCCAAGTACCCAATATGAATCACAATCTTTCCATCAAATTGGCCAAGGACAATTTTTCTGCATGGAGAACTCAAATTCTGGCTTATCTTAAAGGCCAGGATGCTTATGGTCATGTTGATGGATCCTCTTGTCCTCCATGCCAAATCATTCCAAACCCAAGCACCGATGAGGATGCTCCTACCACTATTGCCAATCCAGCATACCAGCTCTGGAATCAACGGGATCAAATGATCCTTAGTGTCTTAATTTCAACACTCTCTGACTCGTATGTTATCCATGTCGTTGGCTGTCTTACGTCTCATGATCTGTGGCATACTTTAATCACAATGTTTGCCTCTCAAGCCCGTGCTCGTGTGATGCAAGTTCATTTTCAACTCGCCACCACCAAGAAAGGTAATTCTTCAATTACTGAATATTTCCAAAAGATCAAGAACATGAGTGACATTCTCGCTGCTGCTGGGCAGCCGTTAAATGATTTTAAGAGTGTGTCTTTCCTCCTTGCCGGTTTAGGCTCTGACTATGATCCGTTTGTTACCTCTGTAACAACTCGTGTGGATCCCTTGTCCCTTGATGAGATTTTTGGACATTTATTAGCCCATGAGATGCGGATTGAACAGCATCTTCCCTCTGCAGACTTAGCTCAGCCCACAGCCCATATGTCTGCTCGTTCCAATGTTCCTCGCGACAGAGGATATCGTGGACGTGGCATGCAATCTGGTGGTCGTGGTTCTTATCGTGGCCGTGGTTTTTCTTCTCCTGCACGTGGTCGTGGTTCCTTTTATCAGCAGCACCCCACTGCTGCCCCTCGGCATATTTGTCAGCTATGTGGAAAACCGGGGCATACTGCCTCTCGTTGTTACTCTCGGTTCGACCAGACATTCCACAATGACTCTTCCAGCAACTCTCAAGCACTTTACTCCTCTCCCACTCTGACCACCGATGACGAATGGTATCCTGACACTGGAGCCACTCACCATCTCACAAATGATATGAACAACCTCAACCTTAACTCTGAGGAGTACTCCGGTACAGACCAAATTCGTGTTGGCAACGGGTCAGGTTTGTCAATCTCTCATATAGGTTCTGCTACCATCTCTGTTTCTCGTCGTAACTTTTTGCTTCAACAACTTCTTTTAGTTCCTCATATTTGCAAAAATCTACTCTCTGTTAGTAAATTTGCTGCTGACAATGATGTCTTCTTTGAATTTTATTCTTCTCATTTTGTTATTAAGGATTGTCGAACAAGGATTCAGCTCCATCACGGCCCGCTTAAAAACGGCCTCTATCAACTTCATCGTATTCCTACGTCTCCAAAAATAAATCATGCCTTGGTTGGTGAACGCACTTCTCCACATCACTGCCATCGACGTTTGGGTCATCCTGCATTTCGTGTTGTTCAGCGCATTTTATCTACCTTCAGTCTTCCTGTCACAGCAAATAAGCCTCCTGGTCCCTGTTCTGCCTGCTCGCTTGCCAAAGGCCATCAACTCCCTTTTGCTGATTCTAGCTCTACAATTTGTAATCCACTAGAATTAGTATTTTTGGATGTTTGGGGACCAGCTCCTGTTATTTCAATTAAGTTATCGCTATTATGTTTCCTTTGTTGATGCATTTTCTCGATTTACCTGGCTGTTTCCAATTCAAAACAAATCAGATGTCAAGTCTACTTTTATTACATTTCAAACCATGGTTGAACGTTTATTTAATGCTAAAATTAAAAATGTTCAAACCGATTGGGGTGGGGAGTTTCGTTCTCTTCACTCTTATTTTCAATCTGTTGGCATCATGCATCGTGTGTCTTGTCCACATACACATCAACAGCAGGGTTGTGTTGAGCACAAGCATCGCCACATTATTGACACCACCCTTGCTCTTCTTGCTGACAGTGGTGTGCCCAAGTGTTTTTGGGATGAGGCTTGCCTCACCTCTTGCTATCTCATAAATCGGTTACCTACACCACTGTTAGCCAATGTGTCTCCTTATGAAAAATTATTTTCCAAACCTCCTGATTATCGATTCCTCAAAATTTTTGGTTGTGCTTGCTTTCCTAACTTGCGACCGTATAACTCACACAAGTTTTCTTTTCGCTCTAAACCCTGTGTGTTCTTAGGATATAGTCCTCATCACAAGGGCTATCGTTGCTACCATCGTGAAACTGGGCGTTTTTACATCTCTCGAGATGTCATTTTCCATGAGTCCACTTTTCCTTTTTGGTTTTCCCCTGCACCTCCTAGCCCATCTGCAACTTCCATGCCTCTCCCATCCTTACTTCCTTCTCCAGCACCTGCAATTCAGGCTATGCCTCTCTCCTTTGACTCATTTTTTGTTCCACCACATAATAGTCCAGTTCTTCAGAGTTCTACAAATACTGAGCATCCAATTCCATCATCTTCCCCTGCTCCTACATAGCTGCATTCTCCTGCTCCTACACGGCTACACCCCATGATCACAAGAGCCCAAAATCAGATTAGCAGACCCAAACAATACATTGATGGTACCATTCGCTATCCTATACCTCGGGCCTTGTTTTCCACGGCTGCTGATGCCTTGACTGAGCCAACTTGTTTCACTCAGGCTATTAAAATTCCAGAATGGCGCACAGCAATGCAGGTTGAATTCAATGCACTTCTTCGTAATCAAACTTGGACTTTAGTTCCACCCCATTCTGCCAAGAACGTGGTAGGCTGTAAATTGGTTTTTAAGCTCAAAAGAAATGCTGATGGCACATTAGAAAGACATAAAGCCCGCTTGGTTGCCAAGGGCTTTCATCAACAAGCAGGTGTTGATTTTGGGGAGACTTTTAGTCCAGTTGTGAAGCCCACTACCATTCGTACAGTTCTCTCCATTGCCTACTCTGCTGGCTGGTCCATGAAACAAATTGACATACAAAATGCATTTCTCCATGGTTTTCTCTCTGAAGAGGTATACGTGAGTCAACCTCCTGGTTTTACTCACCCTTCCTTGCCTAATCACATTTGCAGGTTGAACAAAGCCCTCTATGGACTCAAACAGGCCCCTCGGGCATGGTTTTCACGGCTCAGTACTAAGCTGCTCTCCCTTGGTTTTGTTGCCTCAAAAGCTGATTCTTCATTATTCCTCTTCAAGTCAAATATGGTGACTATTTTTATTCTCATTTATGTGGACGATATCATTATTACAGCATCCCAACCTTCGGCTATTAATGATTTGTTACAGCATCTTCGCATGGATTTTGCTGTTAAGGATCTTGGTGATCTGCACTATTTCCTTGGGGTAGAAGTTCACCATCTTGCTTCAGGTCTCTTACTCTCCCAACGAAAGTATATTCTGGACTTACTAAGGCATACAAACATGCATGAGGCCAAACCAATCTCATCACCTATGTCTTCCTCTAGTGCTCTTTCGGCTTTTTCCGGTGATCCCATGGATGATCCATCCTTATACCGAAGCACGGTTGGCTCACTTCAATACCTTTCATTGACACGTCCTGACATCGCCTTCTCTGTCAACCGGGTGTGTCAGTTTATGCACCGTCCTACAAAGCTTCATTGGCAAGCTGTGAAACGCATTCTTCGGTATCTCAAGCACACTATATCTCATGGATTGCTTTTGACTCGCACCACATCATCCAAACTTGAAGCTTACTCTGATGCGGATTGGGCGAGTTGTCCTGATGATCGCAAATCTACCGGCGCATATTGTGTTTTCCTCGGCTCCAATCTTATCTCATGGAGTTCACGAAAACAACCCACTGTCTCCCGGTCCAGCACTGAAGCAGAGTACAAATCTGTTGCTAACACTGCTGCTGAAGTTCTTTGGATTAAAGCTTTGCTACTTGATCTTGGTATAACCCTTGCCACAGCACCTGTCTTATGGTGTGATAACATTGGCGCCACATATCTTGCTGTCAATCCTGTTTTTCATGCCCGTACCAAACATGTGGAAATTGATTTCCATTTTGTCCATGACCGCGTGGCTGACAAGACACTCCAAATTCTCTACATTCCCAGTAAAGACCAGCTTGCTGATGTTCTCACCAAACCTATTGTTTCTACACGGTTTCAATTTTTCTGCACCAAGCTCAACGTTTGCTCACCCCCGTTGATCTTGCGGGAGGATGTTAACGCACCTAATCATGATCCTTCGGCAGGAGCTTCAGCAATTCAAATACACAAGGATAAATCTTATCCTTGTGATGAGACCAAACTGATAGATAAGAGTTGAGATAAGAATCTATCTCAAAGTGTATCTGATGTTTAAATGTATTTGACTCCTAAGTAAACTCTATGTGTAATACTTATCACTTATCATTATGTACTCAGTTCACATGTAACTATTATAAATATGAATGGAAACCACAGAGTGTGGTAGTGTGTTGAAACATTCTAATCGTGTATGCATAGTCCTTTTAAGTTGTAAAAAAATTATAAAAGAATTATATGTTTAACATTTTTCTTGTGTAAATAATTTTACTTCTATAATGAAACTTTTCAAAATATCATCCGATAGTTGGGCATGTAGATCTCAGAATGGTTTCATTTCATCATCATACAGTAATGGACAACGAGAGCAATGACTATCGTGAGTATGAGGACTTATCCAAGGCTTTGCACAGTGGTGATTTGTACGCTGCAATGCAGTTGTTTATGCTACGACCCAATGCAATGAATGAAAAATATCACAGTTTTGGGCCAGACGGCTCTTCATATTGCTGTTGCTAAGAAACATTTGCATATAGTGGAGGAGTTGATCAAGCTAATGAGGGAAGAAGCTTTAGAAATAAAAAATGACCAGGGAAATACAGCTCTATTTGAGGCACTTTTTATTGGAAACTACAGGATGGCCCAGTGGATGATTAAAAAGAACAAGAACTTGGTCCGCATTGGAAATGAGTCAAATATACTTCCAGTTGTTGTGGCTATTCAGTTTGGGGAAATTAAATTAGCTTACTATCTCTATTCTCTAACTCCATTGGAAGATCTAGCGCCAAAAAAAGGCGTCAATGGCGCTACGCTTTGTACCCAGGCTATATATACTGGAAAATTAGGTAAGAACTCTTCGTATAACAATCCATCGGTCATTATTTCTGATGATTTGAAATCTTTGCAATATAAATCCCTTATTGTTAAATGTTTTCTGTATGCTGGCACAAAACAACAGATATTGCTTTGGGTTTAATCGAGAATTATCCACGATTGGCTCTTTCTTTAGACAAAGACAAGTGCTCCCCTTTGTATGCTTTGTCAGCTATGCCTTACGCATTCCCGAGTGGAGATCGGCTCATGTTTTGGAAACGATGGATCTACTCCTGTTAGTACCACTCTCTTTTTTTCTTTCTCTTTTCATTAAATTGTTATGGTATTATGCTCCACACACATCAGAGTTTTCCTCTCTCTTTTCTAAATAAAAGGATTAAGCTACGTAGTGCCATTCTAAAACAAATTATATAAACTATTGCTACAAATTGATGAGGCAGTCAAGATCTTTTAACTTTATCTTGAAGCCAAAAAAATAAAATAAGTAAATAACAGTACTAATGCTATATACAGGGATGAACCCCTCCCCCAATAAAATTTAAAATTATCTATATTCAGGTATTTTAAATGTAATATATTTTGGAAAATGTTGTCGAACCTCGTAACTTCTTTTTTTTTAAGGAAAATTATAAAATTGATTCTTGAGGTTTAAGCTTGTATCAAATCGATTCATGTGATGCAAAGATTATCTTAAAGCTTCATGTGGTACGAATTCTAACTATTTGTCAGACTAAACCCTTATAAATTACAATTCAACCATCAAATAAAAGAAATTACAAAAAAAAAAAAAACCAAAAAAAATGAAGGATGACAACTTATGTGACGACCACAACCCCTCACATCTGGGAAGGGTGTCCTCCCGTCATGTGTGTGGGTCAGTCGCCCTCACATTCATGATAAGCGGTAGTTGGACCATTGCAGATAAGTGGTGGTTGCTCCTCATAGAGGGGCTGGCAGCCCCTCATCTGCGTGGCCAGGTTGGGCGCCCATCGTCCGAGAGGGGTAGCCGCCCCCCTTTACAGTTGAGGGATGAGGGGTGGTGGTTAATAAAGAAGCATAAGGAAAATTTTATTTCCTACAATTGTGTCTTAGTGGCGGTCGCATTTGCACTATTGCACCACGTCATATATCTGATTTTATTTGTTTTACCTTTTGAACGCAGGAATAGACCCTAAGATAAAGCCATAATTACTATATTATATGTTTTAAATAATGTCTTTAACTATCATATGGCCGGTATGTAAGAAAATTCCCTATATGGTATGACCTATATGCCACATGTGTATATAATTTATTATCTTTATTAATAAAGATTACGGTGTACAGTAATTTATTCCACAATATATTAATTAAGGTTATGGAATCAACTGTAATTGCAAATTGATCTAATTACAATTAAATTGATTGTATATCAAATCAATTTATTCCTTGATAGGAGGAATAATTAAAGTATATAATTAATTGAGGGTCCCTGACCTAGCCTATAAATACATAGCCTGTGTATTCCATCAATACGGCTTAAGGTTAGGAATAGGTCAGAAGATATCTATATATTATATTATTATTTTCAAGGTTTTATTTTAGAGGTTCTTTGGTTCGCTCGAGCAAACATGGTTGGAGGTAATCCTAAAACTATTTCACTTTTCCGCTGCGCATGTAGCATAATATATTGTGTATATGCTTACATGTGATATCAAAGCTCCTTCAGGCTATTTTGCTTAGCATTAAGATTTTATTATTATTTCTTGGTTGCATGAGTTATGATTACTCGGTATTTTGATTTTTTGATTATGGGTTTTATTGTGAACGTGGTTGGTTTAAACTGCGTTTGTTTTCTATGAAACAAATTTCACCGCTTGAAATGGCCAATAAGCCCAACACTCTAAGACCCTTATTGCTATGATTATTTTCTATATGTTATTGTGGTTTTGTTGGGTTATTGTATCAATATGGCTAACGAATTGATTGATTCAAAGATTGGGTCTTATGTATTTGTTTTATAAAATGAAACCATGTGCTGCATCCGTTTGGTCATTGCGCATACAGGCACTGTGATGTGAATAGTGCTGTGTAAAGGAGCTAACCATTAACGTTGAGCGGTAGCCCTACGTGGCCGGCGCATTAGGGAAGATGAAGGGGCGGCGGCACAGGGTTTTGGGATTAACGGGTTAGGGATTGTCCAATCCGAGTAGGGTTTCAAACCCATATGGAACCGAGTCCACGGGTTTGGGCATGGGTTTATTTTTAACCCATGCCCGATCTAGTATTTAAAAAAAAAAAAAAAAAAAAAAAAAAAACGGGTCATTAAGTGGGCCCAACTCGTAGCCCCAACCCGATAAAAGTAGCCTATGCAGAGACCCGACCCAATAAGGTGATCTGACCCGCCAAATAAAGAGCCCAGTTCAAATTGCACCAAAAAAAAAAAAAAAAAAAAATTTCTTGGGTGCATGTGGGATTCGAACTTGAGTTCACCAAGTTCATAAAGATGCCAACCCAAGACCATCATGCTATGCTTCATTTTATGTTTTCGTGCCAAATTTTTATTTAATTTATAATTTACACTGTTTTGAAGCTATAATTTTTGAATGCTTATCCCATGAAGTTTTTCATTTTGTTGAGCATAAATATTTTATGAAAGTATTATGCTATGAGATATTTTATGATCAATATAAAGATTGAAGTTTTATGTTTCTATTATAAAGTAGTGAAAATCAAAGTGACTTGGGAATAGCCACAACATCCCAAGTCATGATGATAATCACATAAAGAAAGTTTTGTAAAACGTCATAAAGGTTAATATTGTTTAGTATATATTATTGTGTGATGCTTAGACATGAGAATAATTAATTGAGCCATATGTGTTGGTAATTGTTTGTGGTATTATTCCAAAATACAATATTTAGGAAAGTTCTGTCTAAGAAAAGTCTTGGGATTTAAGAGTGTCCGATGTGAACCCCCTCACTTACCTGAGAACTTAACTGATTGTGTTTTGGGAATATTGCTTACCCCACCTTCATATTAGTTTTGTTTATTATTCTTAGTAGATGTTAATGAAGTAGTAATTATCATAATAATTTTGGGAGAGCTACAGCATCCCGATTTTATAATGATAATTGCAAGAATATATAAGTGAACTTCATAAGGAAAATTAACATTGTGTTGTAATTAATTCATAAATTTAATTGCTAATCCCCACATGGACGTTTTTATTTTTATGACTTAATTAGAATAAGATAGTAAATTTAACATTAAAAATAAAATTTCTGTTGTTTGCCCACAAGTACAGAGAATTTTGTTTATTAATGTTTAAATTTATTAGTCCTATTAATAAAGAG